>SPJY01020415.1:0-12882 GCA_005191435.1 Raddia distichophylla
TTCGTTTCTAATTTCCATCTTACCCTGTTTTTGTTGGAGACAGGTGCAGCAAAACCTCACGGCCCAGGCTGCTCGTCAGTTGTAGAAGGGGAAGTCCGAGAAGGCAAAGAAGAACAGGGGCGTCAAGGACTACAAATCTAACACTGGGAGGTGGTCGATCGCACAGTTAGGAAAAAAACTGGTAATATAAAGTTTGTACTTGTCATGACTTTAGATTTTTGTACTAACACATGTCTGTCATATTGCAATTTAGTTGGCGAAGACGGGGTTAGGCCCAGCCCCTAGCCCGATGGACGTGTGGAAGTAGGTCCACACGAAAATGGCGCCGCCTGGTGGACAACCGACCTTAGATCCCCATGCTTATCTCCGTTTGGTAAGTGTCGACAAGATTGGTCAATACAACTATGTTATATTCATTTATTTGTTTGATTTTGACTATCACAATGATATGTAGGAGCGTTATAAGGGCGTTATAAGGACGCTTATAGAGAGGAGCACGGGGAGGAGAGCAATCCAGAGGAGGCTCCTCTGGACCCTCATGTGATTCATAAGCACATGGGGGGCAACGCTCACGGGCGCCTGGCGATCGGTAGCGACCATCTACGGTAAGATCTCTTTCGTACACTCGCATATTATGATTGCAAAACTTACTCCTATATTATGCATGTTGCAGGTCTTCAGAGTATATGCCCGATGTACGGGCTAGCCAGAGCGGCGGTGAGACCCGTCGCCAGTTCGAGGAGCGCCTGCAGAGGGAGAGGGAGCAGCAGCAGCAGAGGCACGAGGAGGAGCGAGCTCATCTTAGAGAAATGCTAAGGGCGATGCAGGAGAGCTTGAGAGCCGCGCAGGAGGACTATGACAGAAGGCTTCGACAGCTCGAGGCGTTCGTCGCTGGGGTAACACATTCGCAATTCAATTCTTTTTTATAGATGCATATCTTATCATTTGTACTAACGAAATCAAATATATGTGTAGGCCGGTCCAAGTGGTCACGCAGGGCTTGCGGGCAGCTCCTCAAGCCAGGTGGGGACAGCGGGTCCCTACACAGGTGGCCCGGCCGTGTACGGTAGCCACCCAGCCCCTCCAGGCACCTATGTTGGGCAGGGCGGCTACCCTGTACAGACAGCACCACCGGGCACCTACGGGACCCAGCCGGCCTACGTCGCCACACCCAACTACCCGAAAGTCGAGCGTCCCTGGTTTCGTGATCCAGCGGTAAGTCTTATATGCAAAATCAATACACTATCGCATAGTAGATATATGTCAACTTACTAATTTAAAAATCTCGAAGGGTTCGGGTTCTGCGATGTCTACCCCTCCGTCCTTCGTGCCACCTCCTCAGGACGATGCGCAGCAGGGCGACGATGGCTCAGGGAACATGGCCGCCAAGCTCGCGGAGCAGCTCTTCGGGATGCCACCACGACAGCCATGATCGATATTTGTTTTATTGTGTTCATGATGTTGATACTGTTATTACGATGTTTGTGAATGTTTATTAGATGTTTGTGAATGTGATGCGATGTTTGTGATCTATGTGATGCGATGTTTGTGATATATCGAAATTGTTGGAGGTATATGTGTATTTGTGAAATTGCGGGAAATTTAAATGCGGGGACTATTTTTGGGTTTGCAGGTTGCAGCTGCTGCTGCTGGGTGCAGTAGCGGCTGCAAAATTATTGTGATTTTTACAAATTTTTTAAAAAAGTTTGCTGTTTTTTTACTAGTCTCGACAGATTAGGAGATTAAAAAACATAGTTGTCATACATGATAAAAATACTACTGGGTGCAGCGAGGGTATTTCCCCTTTGCAAACACGCTAGGTCCTGCTTCCCTGGCTCTAGCAGCCCTCTCGCGCTTTCTGGCACGGTCTGGCTCACGCTCATTGAACTGCCGCTGTCGGTCAGCCTCGCGCTGTGCCTGAAACTCTTCTATCGCACGCTTGTTTCTTTCTTCGTTGAGGGCGTCTTGCCACCGTTCCTCGGCCCTGGCCCTGCGCCCCGCCGCCTCCCACTGCATCTGCCCTCCATTTCGGGAGTCTGCTCCGGGTCCAAATATTGCACAAACTCGCATAATGAAGGCTAAAAAGATTAAGGTTAGCATCTGCGTGTATATGTTCGTTAGGGAAGAAATAAATAAGAAGTGACTTACAAGGTACTTTGCCCTCCTCTCCATCTCGGTAGTTCGATCGTACGCATAGTTTGCGCACTTTCAATACCTTCTCCCGTAAGTATAGCCCATGTCTGGGGATTTCCTCAAAACGCAAAGACTGCCGCATAGACACATGGGCGGCTGAACACCTTCTGGGACAGATTTGTGGAGATACTCCCTTGGTGGCGGTGGGAACTTCATATGACTATCTTCATGCTGAGAGGTTTGCAAAATGAAGTGTTTAGAATGCTCTTGTTGGTTGTGTTGTTCGGAGTGAGACTGCGTGGGTTTAAATAGGTGATATTGGGCAACATGCTCGAATTGATTAAGACATACGCAACGCACAGTTCGAGATGATTTATTGTATCACTGCAGACCTTTGCAGTGATAGGTCACTTCAACAGGGACCGCCGGACCACACAGTTCGAGATGATTTAATGTGTCACTGCAGACCTTTGCAGTGATATGTCACTTCAACAGTTAGTCACGTCAGACATAAATATCTCGTGTATGAACTTTTCAAAAGATCGACATGTGCATGGCAATGATGGGTCACGTGAGTGGCCCGTAGCTGAGTTATTATTGTTCAGAGATTCGCAGTGATCGGTCACGTCGCACACAGAGTAGGACACTTTACCAGCGATGGGTCACGTCGCGCAGACAGTAGGACACTTTGGCAGTGAGGGTTCAAGTTGCACAGACGATAGGGCACTTCGGCATTCACCTCGGATTTGTTCCCGCTGAGTAATCACTTCAAATTCCTACCCGTACTCATTTCCAGCCTGGGATGAGTGGTCACTTCGCATTCCTGCCGCTACTCATCCATCCATATATCTAAGAGCGGAGATATATGGCGTCCTCACTCCCAGCGTGCCACGTATATGTTACTGTACTACTGTTCATACAACAGTGCTCCTCCGATCCTGGCCGTCCAGCCGCGTATCGGCTCCAGCTGCGTGCCTGCGTCCGCCGCCTCTCCAGCTGCGTGCCTGCGTCTACCACCTCTCCAGTTTGCTCTGTGTCCTCTACCTCCATTAAATCCCCAAAATCGTAATCCCAAATTTCAAGAAGAAATAAAGAAACTTACTACTGCACCATGACATGTTGTCTGCCACGAAGGAGTTAGTACTGCGCCATCACATCCTGCCTGCCACGGAGGTGAGCACTGGACTCGGCTATAAATAGGTGAGCGCTCGCTCGTCGTATTTGCGGGCAAGATATTTTGGTAGTAAGTCTTCGAGACAATTGGAAGAAGTGACTGTTTTATTATGTAATCACTGGTTCCGAAAACTATAAAATTTGACAGTGACAACCGGACATGATAGCACAAGGTGAAATGACCGTCCGTTTTTGTGACTTCGATCGGAATACAAGTACGCGTGAATTTAAGGCATTTGATCTGGAAAATGACATTGACAAATGCACCATCGAGTACTGCATGAATGGTTTTGTACGAAGTCTGGGTCTTTGAGGTGCCCGTACTCCCTTCGAAATTTCTTTCGTCTGTAGCGCACTAGTTCGTTCGGACTGTCGGGTAGTGACATCCACAAAGACATGTAAAATTGGTGCATGGGGGGTTCACCTCATATTGTGGGTCATGAACTAATTGTCTTCGCTGCCACTCTGTCTCTTGCGCACTCAGTAGACCATTTACACGGTGCGGTAACTGTTGTTTTATTCCGTGCAGACAGTCTATATGTTGCAGCCATGGGGTATGGATCATCCATCCATTTTGTAAAGCCACAATCCTGTGCCTGCGAAAAGTCGAGTGTATTGTTAATAACCTTTTTGTAACGTAATAAGGTTAATTTTGATGGTATACGCTCCTGAAACATGGGACATCGGTAAAACCTACGGCCCGTAAAACCATCTGCAACACGATAAAAAAACCGCACGACCGTGTCGATCCCGTGGAGGCACTTCGGCCATCCTCTATAGAACTCTGGATCTCTAAGCATCGTCGGATTTGTGTTGTAGTGAGCTCTCGATACGATCGGCAAATCTTCGGAGGGTGCGTGTGCTTCAACTCCTGGGCCGTATGAAAGCCACCATCTAGGTGGCACAAATGGACGAGTGGTACTATGCATGCTATCCATGTACTACACATAAAGAGGACGACAAAACACATACAACAGAAATGTAAGCAAGTTGAACATAATAAAATCAGAAAATATCAATGTTAGCCTAGACGCTAATCGGCAGTAGGACGGGTACCCACTAGCTAAAGAGTAGACTAGCGACTAATCGGCGACTAATCGGTGACTAGTCGGACAACTACACAAGTAGTGTAGCAGGACGTGTTATTGCAGACTAGCGACTAATCGGCGACTAGGCGGCCTAGTCGGCCGACTAGGCGAACAATGGAAAATATAATCACAATTAAATGGATTAAAAGAAGCGGCTACCTCACAAGCTCCTGAAGATACAGTGCAGGTGCTAGGGACGAGTGTTTGAAAACAAGATATCTGTTGCGGATGTTTGTGCGGTGCGAAAGTCGTGGGCACCAGGTGCGTGATTTATAGGAAAATGGCCTCGGATTCCTAGCAACGCGCGGGGCGAGGAGCTGCTTTTACTTCATCGTGTTGTCACATCGGGTTTGCAAGCACTTTTACCGATTTCCTGTTTTTCATTTTCATTTAAGGCAGGTCACACAAAAAAGCATAAGAATTGACGCTCCATAAATGCAACAAAAAAATATGGTGAGGGTGTATAAATATATTTGAGCATTACAAATGTTAGCTTCTATAGAATGAATTAAGAAATAATACAAAACTTTAAAAAACCAAGAAAATAAAAATGTTAACAAACGCAGCTTGTAACTTTTTATTACGGCCCCCTTCTTCTTGTGAAGTCTTCGGGTGTCCAATGAAAAGGAGGTCGTGTTTGACGCATCCCGGCAGCTTGTGACGATCCAAACCGTGTCGGCTGATGCGGCATGGGTTGGTCTACCACCTGAGGAGTGGTGCCAAATTTGTAGGATTGTCCACTATATACATTCCAATTAGCAAATGCATCCTCCTACGGTGGTGGCAGAGCCAGTGTCTGCATGCACCAACTCGACTCACCTGGCTGATCTGGTTGCGGGACAGGTGGGTGGGGTGTACTAGTCGTATGTAACAATTCAGTGAATCCTACACCCGACCCAAACATTTGTTGCCATGCGTTGTTCACATCGTCCCAATCACCCATGGTTTGCGCGGGTGAGTCGCCCCTATACCCAAAAGATTGCTGCGTGCTGTACATGTCTTCTTCCCTTTCGACCGATTGAGTTGGTTGACGATTGATATCCAACCCATGGGGTGACCCATACACCGGTGGGGATGCAAAAGGTGTAAAAGCTGAATGTTGGTGGGTACCTATATCATGGGGCCGATGTCGAAGCTCGTGCCGGATCGGTAGGGGACCCAAACGGAACATGTCGAGGCTGCCTCTCCATGGACATTATCCTCATTGGTGGGGCCGAATGTTATGAGACAGGCTCGTGCGTCTCGACAGTGTCGGACCTGTCTCTGTTCCTTCTATTTGTGTTGGTTCGGTGGCCTCCGACTGCCCGTATTGCCGATCGCACACGGTCGCCCGCCCTTCGGAATAAACTACGAAGGGGATTCCCACTGCACGATCCCCCGGCCTGCTTCGTTCGGGTCATTAGGAAGTCCGCCTCGTCTTGCACGTACGCGCTCTCCTGTGTCTGTATTGAAACATATAAAACCGTTAGGTACGTAAGATATGAACTTCGAAATATGATCAGCCATGTACGCAGTCACACGTAACAGGCGGTGAACTCGTTCAACTATAGTAGCTGCGTACGGTTGTTGATGGTGCTCCGCTGGTCGATCTAATAGATGGCATCTTGTCCTCGCCCTGTACCAATTATAATAGGCATTGTAGTCATATGGATTGTAAGGTCCAACAGGAACGGCGACATCCACAGTGGCTGCCTCCATCGAGCGCGCGATGTGTGATGCGTTCTGCACCGTCCAGTTAGGGTTGTGTCCGTGGCCGGTCCTCCTAAAATAACAAATAGTCAGCGTGGTTAGTATAAAGAAAAATAAAATGTGACGAGTATAAATAAATGTGGTTGATAGAAAGCATATCCATGCGAGCGACCGGTGTCTTGCGGTGCTGGAACAGGGACTAATTGACGGTATCCAAATTAGCGCAAAACACGCTCCGGTGAGTATACCTCGACAGCGTTCATGCATACTAGATGACATTTCGTCAACCAGTAGGCTTTACTATTTAAGCAAGCTGCCGAGATGCGTCCTCCTTCTGCTATTTCATGCATAACAATTAAAGAGAATGGGTCCCAACACACATCATTTTTAGTGAGAAAATTCAGTTCAGCAACGACGCGCATATAGAACCCGTGATCAACCTCGGACGCCCAACGAAGCGTGGCATGCATGTATTTGTATCCAAATGTGGGGCGCTCTAACTCGTGCAGATCATCGGGAACGTCCACCGGGTAGTAAGCGTGCTTAACGCACGGTCGAAGCATGGGCAGGTAAAACCATGACCACAACTGTAGCAGCATGGGACAACCTGCCATGATCGAACTATCCGCTGTCCTCCGACATACATCGCACAAAGTGCGGTATGTGTCGGCAAGAATAGCGGAGCCCCAGCTAAAGTGTTCTGGCTGGTTCCCTTGAAGCGCATCAAGCGCGAGCTGGCGAGCAACCCACACAAGATGCGCACCAACCGAGTCTCCATTTGTGTGCGTGAACATAACACTTTCAAGTAATAGAAGTAGGTATACTTCGTAGTGCCTGTTCATGGTTTGAAAGTCTGCCTCTTCTGGGCAATCCCCATACTCCGCCAATGTTTTAAGCCACGAGAATGACACCCCCTGGTCACTCTTCGCACCATATTCAGCGCCGAACCTGTAGTTTTGTTTTCATGTTGTAAGTGTAGAAATATAAATTATTAATTGTCCAAAAGATTGGAATAATAGATTGTTTCTTACCTGTTCTCTACGTAGTGCTGCCATTCAAGTCGCTCGGGCTTGATGACAACAAATGGCCGACCCTCCAAGGAAAGACCAGTAATCATTGCGACATCTCGCAACGTGATGGTCATCTCCCCACACGGAAAGTGAAATGTATGTGTCTCAGGCCGCCATCTGTCCGCAAGTGCAGTTAACAATTCAGATCGCAGATGCGGCAGAGGCGTCCTCGCTTCACCTGCCAAGTTTGCCCCATCCATGAGCAATGCAAAGGGGAGCAATCCGCAGTGCGCCAGATGTACACGGAATCTCCCATCTAGTCTTTTGAGGAGTCTAGATCCCCTCAGACGGAAGGGACGTAGCTGCGAAAATAGTGTATTACCGTAAAAATCATATATACATTCATATAAAAATAATAGAATGTAATGCCATCTGTACACCGGCGATCATTTTCCTTGCCCTATGCTTACTGTCGATGACCTCTTTCAACAACTCCGAAAGTTCCATCTTATAACCTGTGTCAACTTAACGGAATACAAATACATCTTGTAACCACCGTGAACTTAATAGAACACAAATATATTAACGTTAACCATATTACAAATACATTACTACAAGGGAGTACAGATACACAACTTTGAGTTGGGAATACATATGCACTCATCGCACGTCTAGTTTGGGCATCTTCGACAATCATGTCCAGGCTGCCTGCATTTAGCACACAGCCTCAAACCACCCCCAGATTGTGAAGCATCCATGCAACCCATTAACCGTGCGGAGGGTGGCCTTCCAGGTTTGTCTCGCCTAGTAGCTGAGAACGGTATCCATTTACAGGACGCCTCCATATTCCTATAGCTTCGATCTTCGAAGTTGCTAAATTTTGACCTCCATGTGTCGCGGATTTGCTTGCATTGTGTAGTACGGGGACACAAATTGAATGCCATTGTTGCCACCAAGCTCATGGCAAGCAGCCAGCACGTGGGAGCATGGGATATGCTCCAAGCGTGGCTTGTTGCACGAGCAAACTGCTTTGTAACTCCCAATGTAGCAAGTTTGCACGGTGTTGCCCACGCTAAACCCCGACACGTGCTTCCTTCGGCAGCTTAATTTGAATTTGTTCGTGGTCCTATCATATAGTTGGGTTAGATGGAATTGCGCCTTCAACCGTCTTTGCTCGATGAGCGCTTCGACGCGTGGAGTAAACATGCACTCCGATTGCTCTGCTGCATAGCCACGGTCTCGAAAGTACTCTATGGTCCGATAGAATGTAAGCTCTATGATTGAGCATATCGGGAGACCACGAACTCCTCGAAGCACGTTGTTGTACGACTCCGCGATATTAGTCGTCATTACCTTATACCTAGAAAATGACACGTACGCTTTATTAGTATAACATTCGTACATAAAGGGGTGTGATCAAGTGTCACTACTTACCAAGCGCCGTCAGTATCATGAGCTAGTGCCCACTTCTATGCCGGTTTACCCGCGATCCACTGCGCGAACGTTGTGTTGCGACGCACAGCAACTCCTTCGCCTCCAACAATCTGCATGGCTTCCTGCTCCTGATCGGCCACAAGCCTTTGTGTGCGTTCGTTCAGATCCCTATATATTGCTTGGAACCTACGCAATTGGTTTTGCAATCACGTTGTCTTAAATTTCTTAACCATCGTGCGGCTCCGGAATGCAGTGTACAAATTTGCACCAAGGTGTCGCATGCACCACCTCGATGGAACATCAGGCCAAGCACAAGCTGGGTCATGACCTCCCTTCAGAACATCCAGTGTATGCAATATACCCAATCCACGGTCTGATACAACACAAACACCGGTTCTATCCCTGACCGCCCCAGTTTTCACGAACCGCAGGAACCAAAGCCAGCTATCATTGTTTTCACTCTCCACAATGGCGAAGGCAGCAGGTAATATCTGATTGTTCCCATTGGCAGCTAACGCGGTCAAAAGTATCCCGCGGTACCTCCCCTTTAGGAATGCACCGTCCACGCAAATCACTGGTCGGCAATGTCTAAATGCTTCTATGCATGGACCAAATGCCCAATAAAGTCTCAACAGGTACATATGACCTTCAGAATAGGAGCCATCTGCCAGCTGCACGGGCCGCTGGTCAATTCCCCATTCAGTGCCTGCGTTGGTCAATGCTATCTGCCGCAACAGACGGGGAGCTAGCATAGTTATACGAGTCTTTGAATCCCCTAAATATCATCGTTAGCGCCTTTTGTTTTGCCCGCCAAGCAAGGTGGTATGAGATTACCATCCCTGTTCGGCTCTGCATCTCCGCAATTATGGTGTTTGGTGCTAGTTTGATGTCTGACTCGACTATGCTAAGGAGTGTCTGGGTTATATACCTAGCATCCATGACCTTGCTCATGTTTAGGACACCCTCCGCGTTACAAGTGTGCGGTTCGTACCATAGTATTCATCATTCTTTGGTCTATGGGTTCGTACATGGTACGAGCACTCCCCCTCTTTTTTACACCCAACCACATAGACGTCTGACCCAGATAGTAGCACTTTGTGCTCATGACGGGTGGTGATGGCGAAGCGTCTCCTGCTTACTCCCAAAACTTTGTCCTACTTGTATATCGTTATGCTGATATCCCCAGCTAGATATCTGGGAGAAATCAGGCATAACGCAGTTCGCTGCTTGTATTTCGCGAAAGTATGCGACCGCAGCCCCTGCATCATCCTCACCATCATCCTCACCTTCTCCCGTCACGTCGACCTCATCATTTTCTTTGACCGCCACATCAATCTCCTCCGCTACGACAACCCTATCATGTCCTCCAACCCTCTCCTCTATTTCCGCGATTCGACCTCGCGAAGAGCCCCCAATCTCTACATGTGTACCTTTCGCCTTAACACTGTCTTATCTCTACTATAAATTAGTATGTAATTAGTCATTATTCCATACAAATTCTACATGTCGGGTCATTTACCATTTAATTTAGCTAGTGCCTAAAATTCTAAACATTGTCTTTGGACATTTATTATCTTACATGCTAATGCATGCAACATAATAAACTAATTAATTAACCAACTTCTGTTCTTACGCATGCGAGTGTAACAACATCCTTTATTATTCAGTTAACTTACTCCTTATATGACACGTAGATTCAGACTAAATATTTTATTTGTAACACTATTATAAATTATTCCATAGTAGTTATTAATCTACATAAAATCTACACGTTCAAACGCATGAAATTAAGAGCAAAAACATAAACAACACAGTACCTTGACAATGATAGTGAGAAAGCAAAATCAACTGAGGCCTTAGTGAGCACCAGAGGCAGCGAGAACCGTAGTGAGCAGCAGAGGCAGCGAGAACCGTAGTGAACACTGAGGCAGTCAGAATGGATTGCAGCGGACTGAATGCGACTATAAAAGGAAGGGTCGCACTCAGTCCGCTGCACTCCATCCTGACTGCCTCAGGTGCTCACTACGGTTCTCGCTGCCTCTGCTGCTCACTACGGTTCTCGCTGCCTTTGTGCTCACTAAGGCCTCAATTGATTTTGCTTTCTCACTATCCTTGTCGAGGTACTGTGTTGTTTAAGTTTTTGCTCTTAATTTCATGCGTTTGAACGTGTAGATTTTATGTAGATCAATAACTATGAAAATATAAATGTTGTACAATTAATCATCCTACCGTGGGTCCCTTCTCCTTGCATTTTAATAGCACGATAAATATTATACATGAAATGATTGGTTCAAACCCCGTACTTCCAGTACAAATTATTTTAACAGCACGATAAATATTTAGTTAACTAACTAAAACTACTGAAAACATGGACCTAAAAACGCATGAAGGTCATGACGAGTTTAATGTGTACCACAAATTTTAATATTTGCACCCCTCATTTGTTCTTTCTAATCCACTACTCATTTTAGGAACCTTGTTGTTTTTAGAAATGCCATAATATAATAACCACTTTAGTTTTTAGGAACCTACTTATTTTCTTACACGCATTCTTACGTCATACTTAAAATGCTACGCATTATTGCTGCACAATTATTTTCTTACAACCGCATGCATGCAACATAACGAGCTAATTAACTAATTGACTACTCCTCTAGCGCATGCCGGTGCAACCACAACGTTAAATATTTGACATGAAACTTCAAGCACTAAAACTCCACACATATGATACGAGTTCTTGTATCGTTCCCCCATTAATACATAATATCCTCATAACAACTTTTAATAGCAAGCATTAAATATTCAAGTCAATACCTACAAATAGCACGACCCTTAATATTTTCTTATAACTACTCTAAATTATTCTCAACAAAACAACTAATCTCTGGAAAATCATCACACATGCTCATGGCAGTTTAATAAAATGCATACCTTGTTAAAATTTCTGCAATGAACACTCTTTTACTAGATTGTTTCCTCTACCACTCAACGTACCAACACCTGCATGCACATGCAGATGCAACATGTACTGAGAAAAATAAAAAACATGAGAGTCCCTCAATGAGAACAATGCGAAATCAAAACCAGCAGAGGCCTCACCGAGCACCAGGGCAATGAGATGTGTGGGCAGCGAGAATGGTGTGCAGCGAAGTGAGCACAAGTCCTCCTTTTATAGCTGAAGTGTGAATTAAATTATCATAAACGTGCCATTTATTACTCACTAATTAATCATTTACTAATTAAACAGGGTTCAAATACTACTAACAGACATGATAAGACGTGTGCGTGGCAGGCAGGATAAGACATTGAATGACCACGCACTAGCCTTATAATGAGCACCGGCGTCTGTGCGCATCGATGAAATCCAAAGTGTGTTTAAATTATCATAACCATATAATTTAGTAATCACTAATTACTTATTTACTAATTTATTACGCACTAATTATTCATTAGTAACTAAATAAACCACTAATATACCTGCCATTTATACCCGTGGCAGACATGAGGTGACCTGCACAGCAAAAGTTTTGTTTTTTTCCCTGCGCATGCACATGCAGTCGGCACTCACTTTAAAGCTCACTCAGTTAGGCACGCATTTCCGTGCGAGGGAATCCGACGCATGCAGTCGAGCCGCGGGCGGGAGCACGGGAGCGGTGGCTGGCCACGTGGCGGATGCTGGTAGCTTCCTGCGCGCGGCACGGCGGAAGCCACCGCTTCCGCTGTGGGAGGTGGCCGAAGCCACGCTTCGGCCGCGCGGCATGGCGGAAGCGCGGTATCCAGCATCCAGCGGGGTCAGCCATGTCCCATGGCGGAAAGTGGCTCATTTTCATCAATCCGGCGGACTGCAACATATTTTCCCAATTTCCATTTTAATGTATATTATTAAACCAATTTTTCCAATTTTCCATCGAACCAACAAGCACTACAATCTGTACTTGAGTGTATAGATTGGACTTGTAATATGAAATCTATTGGATCAGCTTTATAAATGCATATGAACACTGCTATATGAAACCGTCGTCCTAGTCCCCTCATCATTGCAGGCCATGCATGAACCACCGGTGACGTCACGTCTCACCGCATAAACACCGCCTAGGCCCTGAAAAAACCGACTATGTCGACAAGTGAACACTACAAGAAAAACAACCTTTTGTACCGGCATATTAGTCCCGGTTCGTCGATCACGAACCGAGACTGATCGATATGCCCTTTGGTAGGCGGGTAAGAGATCAGCTAGCACGGGCACATATTAGTCCCGGTTCGTGTTACGAATCTGGACTAAAGGTAGGCCTCCTTTAGTCCCGGTTCGTGTTACGAACCGGTACTAAAGCCTCATTCTAGCATACTTCAAAAGG
>SPJY01020421.1:0-13706 GCA_005191435.1 Raddia distichophylla
GCCCAATAATTCTAACATATGCTAGGTGCTATAATCGTGTGCCTGTAGCATCGATGGTTCTTCTATAAGTTTTGCTGCACGCATTGAACTCAGCGGTTCATAACTTGGTTTCGGGTGACCCGACCCTATTTTTTTTTATCATTTGTACTTAATTTAATGCGCCAATAAAAAGTAGTTGCTTGAGAAAAAAAAATAATTATCTAACCTGTTAAAGTGAAATGAATCCGGTGTTCTTCATTGAGGGTAGAGTTCCCTTTTATACAATGAGAAACATCGCCGGCGAGAGATCTATTGTGATAATAGTGGTGTCACTGCAAGCGAAGGAGTCTATATCTCACAAAAAAAAATTCAAGCATATGCTAATGTGTTATCACCTTATTCGAGAGATCGTCAATAAAAGAGATGAAAATTTGTAAAGAGCACACGAATTTAAACATCGTCGATCCACCGACAAAGCCTGTTTTAACATATAATTGATTTTTCATAAGCCCATTGGCAATCAAGAAATGAATTGTAAATATGGAATTGAATTCCAATTCCACTTGCCCCTGAATTTGAATTTAGTTTGGAAACCATGCTTTGCTAAATTACTTCAGAGATCGACAAAGTAAGCTTGACAATCGCGCGCAAGGCATAATTAATATTAATGAAACATGAATATATAGCAGTAAGTATATAGCTAGCCAGGTAGCTATATCGCCATGGATGATGAGTACATGAGGTCCTGGTGGCAGCAGAAGGTGTTGTGAACCTGGAAGGAGAAATCCTCGACACTGAGCTAGCACTTAAGCCCAATCTGAAGTGAAGATGCATGGCATGCAGTTAATTAGTAATGAAGCAAGCATGGATGGATGGATGGATGGATGATGCATCATATATGTAGTGAATGAAATGGAATTAGTGTGTTTCGGTTTGCGCATGAGTGAAAAATTGTTAACAGTGGGAAAAACAAGCTAGTACCGTTCCCTCCAACGATCGACCAGAGCGACGCGGCCGACAACTAGGGTATCCCCTAGCCGCATATAACAGCCTAGCTGTTATTTTCAGTTAAACATGTATATCATAATTGTATTTATTTGGTTTTATTGTAGTTCTTTGAAACTATTCATGGAGTTACATATAAGCATGAGGTAACCTGGTGGGAACATAGGACTTTAAACCTAAACAACTAGTACAATAATGAGCCAAGCCACTAGAATAGTGAGATATAGATCGGCCGAGTCTTGGCGAGCAGTTGCATAGCTTGCCGAGTACCTTTCTTAGCTAGCCGAGCAAGTAGGCACCTGTTGACGCGGAAAAGTGGTTTCCCGGCACCAACTACCGCCGAACAACAGGGGATCAGGCTTTCCGAGGACGTGCCAGCCGATTTGACCTTTTGCAATCGGCAAGGTTTCTAATAGATAAGCTGCCGGCGAAGCAATGAAGATTTACCGATAGCTTGGGAAATAAACCGATGATCGGCTTAACGATGAGACGTCGAGCCGATAGAGCAGACAAGCCGCCGGCGAAGCGATGAGCGCTTTACCGATAGCTTGGACGATAATCCGATGATCAGCTTAACGATGAGACGTCGAGCCAATAGAATGGGATTGAACCTAACACCTCCGGCAGACGGCGATGCGCAGCAATGCCACTGAGAGATAGTATTCCGGGCAAAACCTAACTCCTCCTGGCAGACGGCGATGCGCAGCAATGCCACCAAGAGATAGTATTCCGATGCCGACGGCGAGGAGATCGGACTGAACCGAGGCAGTCCCTACCGAGGGGTTTGACGGCAAGAAGATCGATCTTAGTCGAGACAGTAGACGCCGGTATTTGTACTTAGAAAACTGATACGAGCGGATCGATCGGATTCATAGCACAAAGGTAAAAGTAGACGAAATAGTAGATGTATTATTGATTGAAAGAGAGATAGATCGCTTACATGCTGCACGGCAGCTCTTATTTATACTAAAGACACACCGGCTAATCCTGTAACTTGACATGAACTCTATCTCTTAATTACCTAAAATAACTAACCGACTAGACTTATCGTGCAAGGCACAGACTAGATACAAACCGACTCTAAACATACGTAATACGTAACTACGGATACATGTTGCCGATCAGGTACTCCTGGCCATCGAATAACTATACCGGAGTCCCATGCATGCACGCCTCTTGCCTTCCTGTACTCACGCTCATGTACAAGTTAATTTGGGTTTCCATCACGTGAGCTAACTAGCCATGATCATGATGGCTAATCACGTACATGCATGATCGGCTACAAATAAAATTCCCTGATCGATCTTTCCACGTAGGCATGTAATCTTGTCATGATCGGCTTTTGATTTTTCCATATTTGTCTTCACGTAATAATTCCTATCGGCTCTTCCATGCAGGCACGTGAATACGTGAGTCAATTTGCTGATAATCTCATGAATCCAATCGGCTGTCCAGTCTTTCCATATATGCACAATACGTGAGCCAAATCCAACCATGCACTTTCCAAATGTAACACGGATCGCCTGAATATCCCATATATGCGCATAGCTGATTACCCCATACGGTCATTAATTATTCATTAACCATGCTCAGGCTTGGCTATTAATCCATGAATAGAAGCCGATCTACATCACATCCATGCTTGATCATATGTACCGTCTCTCCTTTGATCGGCTCTTTAATCATTCTGTGTATATATACATGTATAAAAGCCGATCATGATCTTTTCCAAACATATGCCAATTTAGCTCTTTTTTTAGCCAATAATGTCATTTTTCACCCTCTTTTGGCCACTAAAATTACCCCATTTTTGTGCCAAATTTGGGTGTCAACAGCACCCTGCCGAGCACTGCCGAGTGCTCCCTTGCACTCGCCGAGCCTTCCTAACCAGACCCGAGTGACGGGCAAGCAGGTCACATAGCCTGCGGGCGAGCAGTCGGGCGACCACTCTCGATTGAACTTCACCGGACAACCCCCAAACTCGAGGGGGGGGGAACCAAGTGAGGAGAAGCCCGAGTAGAGTTAAAAGGGCTATCTCTCATATTAGGAGCTACTTGAGTGAACCGAATCCCATTTAGCCCTTACTCTTGTTGTCCCATACAATGACCTGATGACTTCCCTCTCATTGGATGAAGTGGGCGGAGGAGTAAACAGTAAACCACGTGTCCCCAAGCAGTCTGCGTGCGGCGATCAGGTTACATGCGCCAGCACGGAGCAAGCCAAGTGGTAAGGAAATCCGTTCAGCTGCACGATCCTCACTTTTCTCACCCGTTTTCTTACCGCAACCTCTCTCTTATCGGTAGGACTTGGCTCCACTTGTCAATGGGAGAATCAACCTCTATTTAAATTCCCCTTCACCCACCTTCCTTCAGCTATTTGCCCCATTTCTCACCCTCCCCACGTTCAATTAGAGAACAGCAAGAACAACTCCTCCTGTTCATCTTTCACCTCTACTCCAAAATCCAATCTGCCCCCAAACCACCCAAATCTAGCTAGAGTGTTATATATCATTGGAAAGCTGAGGAAGTCAGCTATCTTTTCCACTCCATGGTAAGCACATGCACAAAGGTTTACTATGGATTCCCCTAATTTTTCTCTCTGCTGTTCGGTTTTAGGACAGAAAGAGGATGATTTTGTTTTCATCTCATCCCCACCATTTTCCTCCACATCCAGGGCTTGGGATAGGAAGGAATAGCTTCTACGCTTCCTAGGCCTCAAGTACATCCACCCCATTTGTGCATGCACAAGGATTTGGGTGAGTTCTTGATGCTATCTTTTAGCAACTTTGTTGTTCTAAACAGCAACATGGTTCCCTGTCCATATCTCACCTTGCATGTCATTTCCTCTCACATGCAAGCTTGGGGATGGCAACTAGTAACTCACCCACGTATTGAGGAAGGCCTAGAAGAAGATCCACAGCTTTGGAGGAGAATGAACGGTAAGGAACAGCAAGGGGCAAACTGAAGAATTGTTGAACCGAGTTTGGAATAGATCGGCTTCCACCTCTCCGATGTGCTCATTCTTGGAACGTCCACCCTTAAGCAAGGCATCCCTTGCCTGGTAAGAACCTTAGAACACATTTTCTCCATAATTTTTCATCATCTAAGTCCCATCCATAAGTTCATCTTTGAGCCAAGCCAAGCCTGAAGTGTAGCAGTCCCAAACTCCTTTAGTTTCAGCTCGTCCCTAGAGACAATCACTCAGTAAATAATTTATATAAAATCGACCGTAGCTCAGATGAAGAAGTTGTCTACATGAAAATTGTGCGTTAGGAAATTCTCTACAACTTTCATGTTGACCCGAGCTCAACGGAGTGGTTATTCTACCCCCAAAAACTCGTACCGAGTAGCGGACAAACTGACTGGTTTATCCCGAGTGATCTTTAGCACCCCAAATTCACATGACCATATCTCCCTCATCCGAACTTGGATTTGGGTGATTCTTTTTGCAAAACCTGCATTATCTCATGAACTTTTTGTATATTATGTTGTTCCACGCTTCTCAGTGTTTGGCATTCTGTTTGGGGTTTTATTTGATGTGCTTTTTACCGGAACGATAGGAAACGACGTTCCGGAGGAGCCTAGACTTGAGCAAGCTGCTCTCCCTCTTGACGACCAGCACCAAGGCACATATTACTCCCCTCATTTGGCTCCATCATGTTGAACTCTATTTACTTGCACTGCTTTGATTATATTCTATCAATGATTGCATGCTAGTTTCTAATATGCAATTTAATGGGTAGAATTAGTTAAGTCCTATTAGTGGTCAGTTTATTAATAGGATTTTTGATAGCCTAAGTGGGTACTATTTATCTATGGCTGTGTCACGAATGCTTAGCATTGCTTAGAGTCAACGTGGTTGAGAGCAATACTTGATTACGATATTTCATTATTCAGTTGGATGTGAGGATTTGGAGTTGTGTCAGAACAGGTGATAGAAGATGAGGGAGGAAAGACCCCAGTCACGTAGCCCCGTTCGAGCGATTAAGGACCGAACATGGTGTCATCATTTTGAGCCACTATACGTATGACCACACGTGTATCATGGGGACACTTATGGCTCGCGCGTTTGGGCGTTTGGTGGCGTAGCGTAGCGTTGTGAGCAAATTTCTGGCGTTGCGCGCGCTCACAATGCTACGCTACGCAACTCCAAAACGTGTAACGCCTTAGCCAACTTTATGCGCGTGCTTGTACCATTGGTGATCATTGGGGTTATTGTTGCTTATTCGCTGGAGTTTTGTGGGTGGGGATTGCCCAGGGGCCGCTTCTTAGCCATGGGTAGCTTTCGTGGGGGTTCAGGGATGGCTGGACAGAAGGCCCTGAGTAGCGTCCACAGCAACAGTTAACTCCATTGAACCACAGCACGGCACGTGGGACATTTGGCTACAGTTACCGGGCGATCCAATGATCTGGCATGAGCATTTAGGAGGCTTCGGCATAGCTTGTTGTGTCGTGTGGGTACCTCTGTAGAGTTATGAACTGTTCAAACAGCCACATCCCATGGTTAGGGATGAATGCTTGTTAAATCAAGACACTTCAATTAGCACATGGGTTCTGGGTTGGGTATGGTGTTGATTGGGCTATCTTTCCGAGCACTGGGTTGCTCGTGGTGATTGGTCGGATAGAGACCGAGGACGGATAGAGTTCCGTTATGTTATGATCGGATAGAGACCTTCGGCGGACAGAGCCCCATGGATTGATCTTGATGGAATAAACAATGTTACACTTGATGAGGTTACTACTAGTTCACAAGTCTTTACATGTTTTTCTCATATGCCATTTACAATCTACTTATGTTTACGTCTCGCAAATGACCATTTTATGCTAAAATTGTCATGCTAACTCTAAATTTGATATCAATTATGCATGACTGAGGATATATGTTACCTCCTAGTGCTAAGTACCATCTGTATTCAAAACACAGTTGCTATTATTTCAGGTGATAGTGATCCCACGCTTGATTACTACTATCAAGCGGGAAATGACAACGCTAGCGGGCACGTTGCAGAGTTCTAGCTTCCAGTCGGTTGCCTTTGGGTTGGGCGGCATACCACGCTGGACTTTTGCTTATAGATGATGACATACCGTTGCTTTTGTGAAATAAACTACTTATTCCACTGCGTACAACTCTGAACTATGTTAAACTTATTTGTATGAATAGCAGTCTATACCCTTTTGTAATATAAAGTTATGACCATTTGCCTATGTGTTGTGCTATTGATCCAAATGACGATGTGTGTGATGGTAGCTGATCTTGGGAGCCATCACTGAGCACATATCCAGTACCGGAGTTCGCACTCGTTTTTAATGGAGATTGCTTGTGCTGTGCAGTCGGAATGAGCGGCTCACCTCGGATCGGCCTGTATGTTAGTATTCAATCAGTGTATGCCGAAATCAGGTTATATCTCTAATAAGCCAATTGAAAACTAAGGGGGTACTACACTGCTGTCGCTGCCCTCCGCCTCCTTCCCAGGCAGTCCCCCTCCTCCGTTTTTCCCCACTCCGCTCACCTCCCGTGCGGCTCCCCCATCCCCTTCTCTGCCCCGGTGGCGGCGACTCCAGCCTGTCGGTGCCTGTTCCGGTCGACGGGTCGCTAGGTCCGGTGTGGCCACGGCCCCTCCTGGTTGAGGACGATGTCCTACGGATCGGTGGGTGCCTACAGCGGCCAGGCCAAATCCGGCGGCGCCGGCCGGATCCGTTGTCCTCCTTGGCCGTGGCTCCTCGTCCAGTGGTGGTGGCGTGGTGGCCATCATCGATGCCTCTTCCGCTTTGCCCCATCCGCACCATGCCGCCGCTGCTCCTCATCCCGACTGGTGTTGGGGTGCGTCAGCTCCCTCTTGTCGCCGGCGTGTCGCCGACAAGGGCTTGGGCCTCTGTCGTTGCTCGGGGTCTCTGAACTACTCGTCGCTTCTAGGCCCGTCTGCGGTTGTCCCTCCGCTGCTCGCCGTCCCGCTCCGCCAGCGGCTTCTCTCCCAAAAACCCGCTACGACGACCGGGGGTGAATGGGAGGCATGAAAATTTTTCTTCGGACCGATGCTCCTCGAACTCACCATCATTTCAAAACACGAACAACTTCGACAAATATGTGTACCCCTAGCGGGAGAGCCATGAAATATGTGGTGATTTTTTCAATCACAATCCTGGTTGTCAAGTGTTTAAACAGAAAGTAATCAATTCAAATCTTGTTTTAATAAAGCACATCAAACCAAATCACTAAAGTCACTTTCAGAAAAACAAAAGTAGACTATCTAGAATTTGTTCTCACTTCGAGCAGGGAGATGGTGCGTTTCTAGTGTTTCAAACTTTCTGGCCATTTTTTTACCTGTGCACAAATGAGTCGTGAAGCTTTATACCAAAAATCTACTCAAAACTCCTTGCAGAACAATCAGAAAAAAAATAAACACCACAAGCTATCAGGATCATCGTGTAGAAGGTTTTCCAATGGATAGGTAAATGAATCCATCTCGGTGTTCATCTGATTACTCTCAAAAGGTGCAAGAACATGAATCCAAAGTTTTCCAATGGATAGATAAATGGGTCACACACATTCCCCAATAAGGATAACTCAAAAAATGATTTTTATGTATTTTTCTAAAATTTAAACACTGACTGCTGCACGAAGAAAAAATTCTGAAGAGATTTGCAACTTGATGGAAAAATTGATCTCTAGTAAATCCTAGGGTGCAAAATACATGTAAAACATATTAACACCCTCAAAACATCATAGATCAGAAACATAAAGAAGAAGAGGAGGCAAATAAACTAGTTGCAACAAAAACCATCAAAGCAACAAGATCAAGACATGAACTAACAAGAACGAGCCATGAACTTAAACAACGGAGGTTTCATTGTATAGATAGTTGGAAGATTACGAGTCAGTCTCATGACCACAAGCACTCGCACGTGCCATCCTCTATCTCCCACACACGCTTCTCACAAATCTGAAATTTCTAACTCAAGAGGTGAGGAGATGTTGCTCCCCTCCACCTCTATTTATAGCCTCAGGGCTGAGACCCCCTAAACCCTAGAGGTTGTTTCCAAACTTAATCTGTGTATTAACGGTGTACAACACACACACACCCCTTGTAACTCTCTCCCAACAAGGAATATTCGCGCCGTATTCCTCCGGAACCATCTTCGCACCTTCCATGCAACATTCTGGTTGCCAACCCACTCCTGGGCCCACCAGTCAGTGCTGCTTCGCCACCAAGTGACCAACGCCTAGCCTCCAGTTGTCTCGCATCCTTACCTCCGCGAAGATTCTCATCCACGCCATCTCTTGTGACCGCTAGGTACCGAATCCGGTCGACTACATGGTTCCGGACGCCCGAACCACCAGTTCGCCTCCGCAAAACGGTGTCAGCTACATATGCACCGGCACCTGCATCATAGAGACGAGTACAAACCAAACACTTACCTTCTCCTGCAAGGTTAGCTTCTCAAAACATCATCATCATCGAAAATCAATCAGTCACAAGAACCGCCCTGACCCAAGCCTATCGGACACGATCCGGTGATCATCGGACACTATTTCAAATTTTGTGTTGTTTCGTCAAAATGCTATACAAAAGTACTTCAAAAACTCACCAAAGTAAAACATTGTCACATATATTCATCACAACACCTGGGTATCCTCCACACGGATCTCAACATCTCCCCACGACGGGTGCGCGGCGTGTGTGGCTGCATCGCGCTAGGGTGCTGCCCATGCACGGTGGTTAGCCTGCTCGGCCTCGTTCTTGTCAGGGTGCCTCTCGTCGTCGCCCGCCACTGGTGGGGGACCCGACCTCCTCTCCCTCTTCTATGACGTCGTCTCCTTCTTCAGCTCCTTCCCCTACCTCCCCTCCACCTATGCCCGCCTAGTCAAGGCCGCACTGGGGGGACCACTCTTGCGCGTGCCCAGATCCCATTGCAGGAGGCCTACATATGGCAGAGCGGTCATGCTCAAAGGTGCGAGGACAGTGTCTCCTTCGTTTCGACTGTTGTCTCCTCTTGACGTCGTCTTTGTCTGCCTCCTATGTGCTTGGTCCCGCCATTACTGCCTTATCCCTCCCCTCCTTGTGAGGATCTAGTTTTAACGTGACAAAAGTGTGTATCATAACTACTCCACTATCCTACCCTGAGCTCACATAAACCATAGATGGTAGGATTAAGGCTATACTGGCCTTGGTAGGGTTAAAACACTGTTGAGAGATCCGAGAGTATCACTTTAGAAAAAGAGCCATAGATTATTAAAAAATATAAAACTCTGGGTTGCACTGATCTTATGATAACATTGTCATCATTCCTCGCTGTTCCATTTGCCAACATTTATAAGATAAAGTTAGTAGCCACTTTCAATGCCCGCAATTGGAGTGAAACCTTGGAATATCCTTTATGCTTATCATTTAATTTCCGCAGAGTTATTAGTTTTAAAACTAACCTTTACTTGAGGACGAGCAAAGACCTAAGCGTGGGGGTGTGTTGACGGTCAATTTCCACAACTTTTCGTACACTTCCGACCGTCAACATAGCTCCCAAATGAAGGAACATAGAATAAAAATGTGCAAATTAACAAAGTTCCACAAGTTTTTGCTAAGTTTGTGTCTCCAAGGACCTATTGAGCAAAAATGGACCCAAACTGGGGAAAACCCCCGGTCGGTCGCCCGACCCTAGCCGGCCGACCGGCGCTTGGTCCAAGCCGGGGTTGCCCTCTCCCCAAGGATCCTAGAAGCACAAAAGGAGACCACCCCAACCGTTCACATCAAGCCGTTTTGATCCTAGGGATGACATTGCATTGGAGAGGATCACTTGGTTCTCAAGTAACTCAATTGTACCGGCCTCAACTGCCAAAACCACCTCAAGGAGATGATCTACACCGTCAATAAGGGATCCATGCGAAGCTGAGGGCCGGGATCAACCGAAGCCCAGTCGGCCGACAAGCTTGGCCGGCCGACCGCCTTCGATGTTCCCTCGGATTCTCCTTCGGCTGGGGAGAAGAAGACACATGTCCCTACACATGGCACACCCTTACTCGCTGTGGTTGGCTATAAAAGGAGCCCCTCTCCTCATTTGCAAGGCATGGAGAAGTGCGGGAAGAACACAAAGCAGTGCAACGCTGCCCATTTATCAAGTAGAGTAGGTGAGAGAGGAGAGTTAGTGTTGAGGAGAAGCCGGCGTGTCGACATCCCTCCACTAGAGCTCCGGAGCCCAACTCGGGTGTGAGTTCTGCTTCGTCTTCTATCGGTAACACTTAATCCCATCCTTTATTTATAAAACAAGTTTATTTCATATACATTGTCTCTATTGGTATTAGGCCCGTGCTACATCTTGAGTGCTAAATCTCTGTGCTTGGGTGACACAATAGATATTAGTGCCAGGTTTAGTGGGACTGCGTATCAAGTGACGTCCTGGTACGTAGTATTGCTAGGAATAGACGTGATGTCTAGACTAGTTAGTACCCGATAGACACTTCATTCAACGGCTCAGCGGTAGGTAGTAGCAGGTGACAGCCCTGCTATCCGCAAGGCAGTTTGTGGAATCCGCCCCGTTAGTCTCAGCCCAATCGAACCCAATCGGGGGTGATCATAACCATTCGGTGTTCTTAACTGATAGCAGGTGGTAGTGAATCGGCCGAGCTCCGATACAGAGTAGCAATTGTATCTGGATCATCCTTGCACCCTTGACTAGTGTAAATGATTAGTAGAACCTCTCAACCCGAAATATCTTACCCCACTTTCGTCATTCCACCATATCCATCCGGCCGTCAAGACTAGAAACGAGACACTTCTTGTTCTTCGTGGGAAATGGATACCTTTCGAATACTCTGGGTGAAAGCTACTGTGATATTCGTCCGCTTGTAGATTAATTCTAATAGGCGTAAGAATCGCCAACAAGCTTTCTGGAGCCATTGCCGGCGAACGTTAGCTGTTCTAGTTTTGAACCTTGCTTATCCGTGTACCTCCATATGGACAACACGTCTATCTATTAGTTTTTGGCTCTTAAGGCCACATAGCTAGAGCCTCCATCAGCATCCCATCCTATCCATACACCTAGCTTTGAGTTCCGACCAGGCCTCAAAGCTATGGTCAGGGAGAAATCCTTTTCCGGATCAGAAGGAGAGAACCCTTATAGCCATCTCCGCGAATTTGGACAACTCTGTTCTATCATTGAAATTCAAGGAATGGCTCGACAAATGCTGAAATGGAAATTGTTTCCATTCTCCATCACGGGATCAGCCAAATCGTTGTTCAAATTGACCGTACGAAATTAACCTTAACGGTAGTTGGGAAGTTCTCTAGGAGAAATTCTGCTTCGCGTTCTTTCCTCTCCCAAAAATCGTAGAATAGAGAAAGGAAGTCTTGAACTTCCGTCAGTCTGAGAGTGAAACGGTGGGTGCAGTCTGGGTGCGATTTACCCAGTGAGCCAGTTCGGGACCCGACCTATGTGTTCCTGAGCCCATGCTCATGCAACACTTTGTCGAGGGGTTGAACCCGACGAGTGCCGCATTCTTAAACATAGTTTCCGGAGGATCCTTTGTTTACAAGACCGTTAATGAAGGGAAAGAAATCCTGTGCAAATTGCAAGGCAATACTCCTTTCATTGACGCCTTTGACGAACTTTCGGACCTAGAGTTTGAACCTTGGGTAATCCCCAAACTTTAGACAACCGTACCGAGTCAAACCTTCTGACCCAATACGATTCTTTGAGAATCAAATAAACTCCCTAAACCACGTTTCCCTGTGTCCAAGATCCTGAACCGACGAACAAACTTGTCCCATTCTTGACATCTTACGCCTTTGAAGAGGAAATTCTCGACGACTTTGGCAAAGCTTCTACGCTGCCAATAGAAAGTCGGCAATTCCGAAGGCCTAAGCCAAATGTCCCGATTCATGAGGAGATCCTGGCACAACAGGAAAACCTTCTGACTCTTACTGCCATTCTGAGTAGAGAGATAACCGATGAAATAGAGGACTCAAGGGAGATAGCTACGTTTTTTCCTTTCAAAACGTTTTGCTCAGTGAAAGCCCATGGGTTGGATTTTAGAAGTGTTCCCTATGATCCTAGCCTGAGTATTAACTGCATGTCAAAATCGGTGGCATCAAGGATCCCTTCAGATCATGCCCCTTCTCCTTCTCAAAAGCAAGTCAGATGGCTGCCTGGCCATATTACACAAGCTGAGGGAACCCTTAGAGGCATCGAGGTGACCTTAGATAACCATAGCATCACGCTAGATTTTCATGCCTTCGATGTCCCCGATCCATATCACTCTCGCATCCTAATTGGGCAGCCTATAAGGGAGTTAGTCCAAAACATGGAAAGGGGAGAATTTGTCGGCTTGACAGTCGGCAACAAATACATCTCAGTGAGCTTTGCACGATCCATCAATCATCCTATGGAAGCCGAGCCACTGTTGGATCCGTTAGAAGAGGCTATGATTGTTGCTCTCTTCTTGTTGCTCTCTTCGAGACAGTCTACCCTCAGGGTCTGGAGGAAGACGTTCCGTATTTTGTTCAAGAGTAAGATTTAAAAGAATATTTCCAACTAAATAGGACCGAGGAACCTCCTTCCTCGCCTATCGAGATAAAATCTCTCCCTCCTGGGCTTAAGCACGTCTTTCTAAATAACAACCGAAACAAGCCGGCTATCACCAGCAATTTGCTGACTAATGATGAATGCCGCCAGCTTGTCGCTACTTTAGAGAAGTACAGCTCAGTCTTAGGTTATTCACTTATAGGTTGTTTGGTTGCCTTCTCAGTTGAACCAAGCTGTATGAGCCGAGCCAGGCTAGTTGGAACCAGGTTGAGATGATGCAAATGGTTGTTGTTTGGTTAGGCGTATGAGATTGTATAGGCTGCGTAGAGATGTTTTTTGGTTGACTGCAGTAAGGGGAGAATGGCATGGAGAAATTCAAAAGAGGGAGGAAACATATTAAAAAATAATTCTATAAAATCAAAATAACAAAAATCAATTATGAAAATAAAAAATTCAAAAGAAAGTTTCATAAATAAATAAATTAAAAAATGAAAATTTTAAACTTTTAAAATTTATATGGCAAGTGTGGTCTCGTTTTGTTCAAAAAAATATCAATAACCCATTTTTGAAATCAGTTTGGTAATTGAAAATACTAATCAAAAGATATAGCAAATAAATGAATCAAATGTGTCGTGCTTGTGGTTGTTGCTGCATCCACGGAGCCTGGCTCTGGGGAAACGCCCAATTTGGTCGTATCTCCAGAGCCTGGCCCAGACGGGGTAATTGCATCTGCAGAGCCTGGTTCAGATGAGTAAGAAGACAACCAAACACCCTATTTTTGTATCTCTAGATGCAAAACTCTTTGGATGCAGGCAACCAAACAGCCAATTAAGGACCCCAAGGGGATAGGCTCGAGTCTGTGCACTCATCGCCTCCCAATGGAAACAAACCATAAACCCACGCGGGAGCACCAACGTAGGCTGAATAATGCAATGAGAGAAGTGGTCAAAAAGAAAGTGTTGAAACTCCTTCATGCCGGGATAATCTACCCGGCATCCGATAGCGAGTGGGTTAGCCCTGTTCAATACTTCCGGGTAGTGCAAAATGAGAGAGACCCACTATCACTGGATGGCATATGTGCATGGATTACCGTAAGCTTAACAAAGCCACTAGGCAAGATCATTTCCCCCTGCCTTTCATAGACAATATGCTAGAACGTTTGGTCAACCACTCATTCTTTTGCTATCTGGATGGCTGTTGGCGATTCTT
>SPJY01020429.1:0-25001 GCA_005191435.1 Raddia distichophylla
CTGATGAAATTTGAATGAATCCTGTTAAAACTTGATGAAACTTGGACTAACCCGATGAAACTTGAAGAAACTTGGATGAAAGCTCATAAAACTTAGATGAAACGTAATGAAACTTGGCAGTTCGGCAATGTTTAACGAGTATGAAATCCAAGTTCCAGTAGACGAAATCCAAGTTTCGCCATGTAAGTTTGAGGATTTATATGGTAACATACATCTTGTTTTGTTCTTAAAAATATGAGGAACACGTTGGTGCAAACGGTTTCCGGATTAAAGCAACCAGTCAAAATTTATGGCCAATCAAAAGAAAAAATACTTGTCGGGCACACCTTGCATGCTACAGTACCGCCCACTACACTGTGCAGCGCGTCGCTGCGGGCATCCGGCGCAAGCGCGCGCGTCCGGACGCCCGCACAGTAGCCTTTCCGTTATGTGTGGGCTCATCCGTTGACTCCGCAATATAATAGATTGTTCCTCTTTGTTGTGCGACGACCTCTACGTTGATTGTTGAAACTGATCGTGTCCTTCAAGTTGGTTATAGGTAATCATTCAACATGCTCATGTTTTGTGGGTTGACCCACCACACTTCTACTGCGCAACTTTGATCCTCCACCGTGGCTTGTAGCTCCATGGCGTATACGTATTGATGAAGACATCACTGACGAGCTTGCTGCCCCTAACAAGGTTCAAGAAATCTCCGACCACCGGGCCCAAGTCAAGAGGACGTCGAAGTCGTTGACGAGTTCGGTTCAACCATCCAGGACCAGTGCACCTTCAAACAGATGCTCAGATCACATACGACGTCCAAATGAGGCAAATAAGGACTCTACGAAAAGATTGCGAGATAAGATTTACAATGGATCTAGCCACACCTCCAAATTCTATCCGAGTCAACGGGAATCGTGAAAAAAAGTTAACGAACAGAAACTTCACGGCGCTGCGTCGCCGTATTTTTGGGCCCAAGGCCCATGTACCCCTAGGGTTAGGGTTGTGCGTGCGTGGACACCTGTTTGGGCGCCGCCCCTCCTCTGGCGACCACAATATATAACACCCACACTGTGCTTCGTTTTAATTGGGTTTTGTTTAGTTGATTTCATCACGGTTGTGTGAGATATCGCCTTGTTCTTCTTGTATCGGCCAGACCAACAAGATCAAGTTTCTAAACCCTAGTTGATCTGAATCTATATTCGCAATTGTGATTGCTTATCTTGTGTTCTTGCTCGTTCTTGGTTGCTTGCAGGAACCGTCCTTCGTGGACAGGTCGATTGCGCCTCTGGTTCGGTCGATAATAATCATCGTGGTGGTTTAGCGATCACCGGTATTTCCAGTTCCTTGCGGGGTTGGAAGTCAGATAGTATAGGTCTCCTGACACCTACTGAAAGTTATCATCGTCGTCTCTCACAAGAAGATCGGGATCCCGCGTTCGCGCCCATCAAGTGGTATCAGAGCATCCGTTGCCTGGTGAGAAATTTTTGTTTTCTGTTTAGTAGATTGATTTGATACCTAAAGTCCAGAAAATTGCCACAAAAAAATCCAAGCCCTTTGAGCCTTTTACTATTACTACTTAGTTTAATTCTTGTTGAATTTGTCGTTAGATCGTCGTGTCATTGTTGGTCGTAGCGTCTAGTACTTTAGTGTTTCGAGTTCAAGTCACCTTTGCCATCACAATGGTTGGCGTGTTTCTTGTCTGTCGCTACATCTCCACAAAAATCAATCGCCGCCGTCTTGTTGCTCCTAAGTGTTTCATTGCCGTCACACAAAGAAATCTCGGGTTTCCAATTCTGCCAGCCACGGTTTGGTTCCTTGTCCTCACCGAAAACGAAACTGACTCACCAGAAGATCAGGACCCCGCGCCCATCAAGTGGTATCAAAGCTAATGTTGAAATAACCAAAGCTAATGTTGAAAGAGCAATAAGAGAAAAGCTGCAATGTGATAACTTTGAGAAACATGATGTTGTTAAAAAGAATGAACCATGTGAAAATAAATATGAAATTACATTCAAAAGTCATGTTCTCTTAGGTAAAACGAATTGTGTAGATTATGAATTAGCTAAAGAACCATGCAATGATTTAAAAATCTGTCTATTGTTTTGCCCCCTGTTGCTCCTAACCTTTTGCAGGACAATATGCTCCAGTCGAGGACGACTCAAGTTCAAGAAAGGGGATGATGAGGACATCACTGATGAGCTTGCTGCCCCTAACAAGGTTCAAGAAATCCCCGACCACCGGGACCAAGTACAAGATGAACCCCGTGGAGCTGGCCGAACTGAAGAAACAGCTGGACGAGATGCAGAGTCAAGGATTGATTCATCCCAGTTCCTGACCATGGGGTTCCCCAGCCATGTTCATGGATAAAAAAGGATAAGACCCGGAGGATGGTGGTAGATTATCGAGCCCTGAATGTCGTAACCATCAAGAATAAGTATCCCATTCCACGGATCGATGATCTGTTTGACCAATTGAGGGGTGCCAAGCGCTTCTCAAAAATTGATCTTCGGTCGAGATATCACCAAGTCCGAGTTAGGGAGGCAGACATACCCAAGACAGCCTTCACCAGATACGGACTGTACGAGTACCTAGTGATGTCTTTTAGTCTGACCAACGCACGAGCCCATTTCATGAATATGATGAATAAGATTCCGATGGACCTAGACCACTTCGTAGTGGTTTTCATTGATGACATCCTGATATATTCCAAGGATGATGGGGAACACAAGAAGCACCTATGACTGGTCATGGAGAAGCTCAGAGAATATCAACTCTACGCGAAGTTTAGCAAGTGTGAGTTTTGGATAGATGACGTCAGTTCTTAGGACACATTGTATCCGCCGATGGAATCAAGGTGGACCCGGCTAAGGTGGCTACAGTGATGGAGTGGGCAGCTCCTAGGTCTGTTACCGAAGTGAGAAGTTTCCTTGGAATGGCTGGATATTACCGGCGTTTCATCGAGAATTTCTAGAAAACAGCTCGACCAATGACCCAGTTGCTGAAAAAGGATAAGAAGTTCGAATGGACGAATGCCTGTGAGAAAAGCTTTCAAGAGCTCAAGGAACGGCTTACGTCCGCCCCAGTGCTAGTAACACTCGACACTAGTAAGAAGTTCGAGGTGTACTGCGACGCCTCCAAGTATGGTTTAGGGTGCGTCCTGATGCAAGAAGGTAGGGTGGTTGCTTATGCATCACGCCAACTGCGGAAGCACGAGATCAACTACCCTACGCATGACTAGGAGCTGGCTGCGATTGTGCATGCTCTCAAGATCTGGAGGCACTATTTGGTGGGATGACCTTGTGACATATTCACCGATCACAAAAGCCTTACGTATGTTTTCACCCAGAGTACCCTTAACATGAGTCAAAAACGATGGCTAGAGCTGATCAACGATTATGACTTGAACATTCAGCGCCACCCTGGAAAGGCCAATGTCATAGCTGATGCTCTCAGCAGCAAGTACCAATGCAATCACATGGAGATCGACTCGGTTCCTGAGCAAATAATCAAATATTTGAGTCGACATAGGATCGAAGTGGTTAACCGAGGGTACCTAGCCACCTTGGAAGTGAAGCCGGATCTGCTCGATTAGATCAAGGAGAAGCAAAGGGGTCATCCAAGTACCCAGAGGATCGAAAAGCCCATCGCCAAGGACAAGGGTTACAAGGTTTCCAAGGATGATCAAGGGGTGTTGTGGCTAGGAAAGCGGATTTTCGTTCCACAAGATCCAATTCTGAGAGATCTTATTCTGTCTGAGTCGCATAATTCCCCGTACACCCTAAACCCGGGGAGCACCAAAATGTACCAAGACATGAAGTTGAGATTCTGGTGGCCGAGAATGAAAAGGCATATAGCGGAATATGTGGCACGATGCCACGTATGCCATCTAGTCAAGGCTGAACATCAGCGACCAGCTGGACGGCTCCAACCTCTTATGGTACCGGAATGGAAGTGGGAAGAAATCGCCATGGATTTCATACTCGGACTCCCTAAGACCAAGGTGGGATATGATTCCATTTGGGTTGTAGTGGATTGATTAACTAAGATCGCTCACTTCATACCGGTAAAAACGACCTACAAGGGAGAAAAGTTGGCTGAGCTATATATGGCTAGGATAATGAACCTTCACGGCGTTCCCAAGCGAATCGTGTCAGACCTAGGGACATAGTTCACATCACATTTCTAGGAAAATCTGCATTGCGCATTGGGGACCAACCTATCATTAAGTACTGCCTTCCCGCCACAAACGGATGGTTAATCAGATTTTGGAGGATATGTTAAGAGCTTGTGCACTGGAGTTCTCCACGGACTGGGAAAAGTGGTTTCCCTACACAGAATTTTCTTATAACAACAACTTCCAGTCTAGTCTAAAGATGTCACCTTTCGAGGATTTATATGGACGCAAGTGTAGAACCCCTCTTCATTGGTTCGAAACGGGAGAGAACTAAGTTTTCGTCTCGGAAACCCTTAAGGACACTGAGGATAAGGTCCAAAATATAAGGGAAAGGTTACTGGCCACCCAATCAAGACAGAAAAGCTATGCGGATAATCGACGAATAGACCTTTCAATCCAAGTGGGAGACTCTGTTTACCACAAGGTAGCGCCATGGAAAGGAAATCAGAGGTTCCATCAGAAGGGGAAACTGGCACCACTCTATGTGGGACCATACCCTATCACTGCTAGAAGAGGGCAAGTAGCTTACCAGTTGGACCTATCAGTATAACTAGGAGACATCCACAATGTCTTCCATGTTTCTCAGCTCAAGAAATGTCTTCGAGTACTGGAAAACGAGTTGGTTGATCTCCCAGATGGAACCATAGACAACAATCTTGCTTATGAGGAATCCTGGACACCATGGAGAAGCAAATGAGGAACAAGGTCATCAAGATGTGCAAGGTCCAATGGAGCAATCAAACCTGCAACCAGTCTACCTGGGAACCCGAGGAGCTGCTTCGACAAAAGTACCCTGATGTGTTCCCCAACTAGGTACGCAATCTCGAGGTCGAGATTTTCTTTTAGGGGGGAGGGATTTCTAACAGCCCAAGGTTGGGGCATTTTCAAAATTTGTTTGAATTCAAATTTGACTCAAATTCATGCTGACTTGTGGGCCCCATCCTCTCTCTTCCCTCTCTCTCCTTCTTTCTCTCTTTCTTGCTCTCTGCTGAGTGGGCCGCGCCATCCAACCCCGCTCCTACAAAGCAGAATGCATGCCTCGCCTACCAGTTTTTCGCATTTCCCTCAAATCTCACCGCACCGGCGCCGGAGACGCCCTCACCGATTGCATGAGCCTCGGAGCGATTCCTTCCGCCCGAACCTTCTGGAGCGCCGCCCTAATCTTCCCCTCTCTCGATTTCAGCGAAGGCGCTCGGAACCGTTGTCTCGCTGTTGCCCCTGTTCTGTCCACTGTCGAGCCCCTTGCCGTCGGCCGTCTCCGCTCCATCTCGTTCGTCTTCTCGAGCTTGGTGAGCACCCACGCCGCGCCATCATGCTTCCCTTTCACCACCATAGCTTGTAGGTCCGGAGCGTGCGCTGCCATCTCCGGCGGGCTTTCGGCTTCGCCGCCGCATGCCGCGCCGCCGCTCCTGGCCGTCCCCGGTCCCGGCGCAGGCTCCTCTGGGCTCCCTAGGAGCTATAGAAGCTAGCCCATGCGCGCACTTGGCCGAAGCATGGCCGAAGCGCCGCCGCGGCACGATTCGCCGCCGTCAGCCACATCGCCCCGTCTGGAGGTAGACGACGAACTGTAGTCGTCGATGTTGAGCCGAGATTCGTGCAGGCCGTTGTTGACACCCGAATTTGGCAGCAAAATCGGATATAATGAAATGGTAAAATGCATCGGAATTATTGGGCTAAATCAGATAATGGGCTTTATCAGGAAAGAATAAAAGTTTATCGAGGAATACCGATAGATCTGAGACTCCGGAAGAAATACGTTCAGATCGGAAGATGTCTTTTGCGACGCGGTAAAATAGGTCGTATCGGTATCGACTTTGTAATACTATAAATAGGACTTTAGGTCTCGATAATAGGATATACATCATACTCAAAACACAAACTACTTTCTCGAATCCGATCGACCTCGTCGAAAGGCTTCAACTCGCAGGTAGAGCTATCTCGATGGGATAATGGATTCTCTCCTTGTAACCCGTATGCATGGCTGTATCATCTTGATCTCGTGTATACAAAGCTTGTTAAACTGTCTCGGGATTTACTGATCTTTAATGTGTTATCGCATATTGCACTGTCTCGATTTAATCGATCTGTAATACGTGTTTATCTTCCAATGCCGATTGTCATGTACCTTGTATGCTTTTTCCTAAATCTGATACAGGTGACTGTCTCGTTTAATCGATCTTGCGTGTACTTTGTTTAGGATTTTGCATGTTTAGATGTTTGCCGATCAGTATTGTATTTACCTTTATTAGTTTTTAAACCTTTAAACAGATTTATTGGTTTATATCTTGCTTTCGATTTGAATACTGTCTTGGCTTAACCAATCTATTCGATCTATTCCTTGATTTAATCTGATGTATTGATGAGAAGGTTTATTGCTAATATCATATAAAAATACCAAAAAGAAGTAAGATTTATAATTGAATATTTACATTGCTCTATCTGGCATTAAGCCGATAGATCTTATAATCGGGTTCTTTAAAGCCGATTATAAATATCCTGATATGGCTATTTCAAAAGCCGATTAGGGCTATATTACCGACGATTTTCTTCTTGTCAATATACAGGTCAAATTGACTGGCACGCTTGGTCTTTGGTTGCGACACAATCACAGAATTGACGCTTCTGCACGTGTGTTCACAGAAATATACCTTTTTGTGTCAACATACTTTTTGGCACGCCCAGTGGGACCCCAAGAATCAAAACCAATAGGATGACGCGTACCGATGCCGAGGTGGCGTTGGAGGCACTCAAGCTCGCTGCTGAGGCAGTGACGTTTGAAGAATTGAGCCCTGACCAGAAAAGAGAAGTTGAAGATAGGCTCGCCGAGATCCACGAAGAAAACAAGAAAAGAATGCTTACTAGATATCAAAAAACTCGCAGTGGTCAGATTACGAAGACTTCTATTGGAGATCCACTGCTCACTGGGGATTTTTCCGAGGTAATAAGAGATCAGATCAATAGCTCTGTTCATCGATCGATGCTGGATCGATCATCGGTTTTAGGGCGAATCGTCCAAGAAGGGACTAGCGCCGCGTTACATAATATCATGACTGGCCAAACTCCTCAAGGGAATCGGAATATCCCACATGGGAAAAACTTGGGAAATCAGTATCCAGCCTACACTCAGCCAGGGGCATCACATGCTGGAACCTCCCAACCAAGTCCTCCACTGACAATCAATCCAACTCCGATTCAGATGATATCAAATAATCAGGCTATAGTCCCGGCACCAGAACCAATCTATCAGCCGATTAATCCGAGGATAAATGAAAATCTAGAGGAGATGACAAGGAATCTGGTTTATAACATGATGAAGCAATGCGGGTTCAATGCTCCGAAAATTGCACCGCATTACACTATGCCGTATCCATTGGCTTTCAACAAAACAGAATATCCACATAAGTACAGAGTTCCTGATTTTGCCAATGCCAAATTCAGCGGAAGTGATCACACCTCTACGCGCGAGCATATTGCTAGATTTTTTGCACTGTGCGGGGAGGCTGCATCAAAGGATACTCTTAAATGCCGATTGTTCCCACTGTCGCTATCGGGATCGGCATTTAACTGGTTTACTTCGCGTCCTCCAAACAGCATTACCTCATGGCCGGATCTGGAGAAAAAATTTCATGAGTATTTTTATTCCGGAGAAAACGAAGCAAGGATTACCGATATCATGATGATCAAGCAGAAGTTTGGTGAATCGGTAAATGATTACTTACGCCGGTTCAGGGAAGTAAGGAACCGATGCTACAGCCATTCACTGCCCGACAATGAGTTGGCAGAATTGGCTTTCAAGGGATTATTACTAGTTAATCAGAAGAAGGTGGGCATCAAAGAATTTGCAGATATTTCGCATCTGGCCCATAAGATCGCGCTGTACGAGAGCCGATTCTCTGATAATTCTTATCCAGGCCAGAAGGAGTATCTAAATAACAACAATAATAATAAAGGTAAAGATAAAGCTATCAACATTGTCGACATGGATGAAGTTGAAGATTCAGATGATTCCGATGCTGAAGATATAGGTGCTTATGTTACGGATTGGGTGAACAACAAGAAAGAATTCGAGCTTGGACGGATAAAGCCGAAAGGTCCCGAGAAGGGCAAGTACTCTTTTGATACATCTAAGTGTGATCGGATTTTCGATCATCTGTTACAAGAAAAGTAGATTCGGCTTAAGTAGGGCCATGTGATTCCTCCACTCGAAGAGCTGAAGAAGCGGAAATATTGCAAGTGGCACAATTCTTACTCGCATGCCACCAATGAATGCAATGTGTTCAAACAAGTGGTGCAGAAAGCGATCGAGAGTGGACAACTGCGATATCAAGGTAAAAATTTGTAGATCGATACAGAGCCGTTCCCAGTCGGTTTTGTTGGCATGGTTGACGCCAAAAGAAAAGCCGATGACTCCGAAAGCTCCAATCGGTTTAAAGTACTCGTTGGCTCTAAGAGGATTGTGGTGGAAAAGAAACCAGAATTACAATTCCGATCATCTGGCCGACGAGGTGGTGAAAGGACTGGTGAGTGGCGCGAGGTGAAGCGCGGGCAAAATTATGATCCGATTTCCAAACCAAGGCCAAAGCCAACCTTTGATCAGCTATTGGAGAAATACGACCGGATGGCTAAAGAGACACCTTGTAGGAACGACAAGTCGAATAGTCCGGAGCCGGTTCCAAGGGGTTGAAATGATCAAGATTGAGAGATGGAACATTGGGATTGTCCTTTTTTCCGATACTGCTGGGAAGAAAAGATGTCGTTACCTACTCTGGAGAACTGCCCGATGAACCACACGTTTGTTCCACCAAAGAGAACATCGGCAAAAGATCGGCTGGTGTTTCCTTACGAGAAAGCCGAAGTTATTCCAGCAAATAAACATACCGATGTGGATCGGCCTCCCAAGGTGCCGTTGCCACAATGGTGCCCGAGTGGAATCACGAAATCTCAGAAACGGCGTTTGCAGCGGATGAGAAATACGGCGGCAAAAGAAGCAGAAGCGAAAAAGTTCAGGGATGCGCTGCTAGAGCAGGTAAAGCCGATGAGGCCAGCTAGGGGCAGGCAAGAGTGGAGGCCCAAGTTGAGATCGGCAGTAATTATCGATACTAAGGCAAGCTCTGATGAAATCTCTATTGATACCAACATGGTTTGCGTGCTGCCTCGGGAATTCATGTGTGATTATGAGGAGGCTGCTGCAGAGCTGGTGGTTGGAGCTGAGGATGCTATATTCAAGAAACCAGAGAACTCCCGTTTACACCTGAAACCGCTGTTTATTATGGGATATATGAATGGAAAACCGATTTCCGGAATGATGGTCGACCGTGGAGCTACTGTAAACCTGATGCCATATTCTGTGTGTCGTAAAATCGGAAAATCTACAGAAGATTTGGTCAAAACCAATATGGTGTTGAGTGACTTCAATGGAAATTCGACGGAGGCTAAGGGAGTTTTAGTCGTGGAACTCACTGTGGGAAGCAAGACTATCCCAACGGCCTTTTTCGTAATTGAAGGTAAAGGGAGCTATAATGTGCTGTTGGGGAGAGATTGGATACACGCCAATTGCTGCATTCCATCGACATTACATCAAGTTCTGATTCAGTGGATTGGCGAGCAGATAGAAGTAGTTAGGGGAGAGTCTCTCACTGCAGAAACCAATTGTGCGGAAATACAAGATAATTTAGAGGCATTATCGGGAAAACCCTTCGAGGAATGCGATATCCTGAGTTTCAGCAAATTGGGCTTCAAGCGAACAACACTGGAAGCACAATCAGTAACCCAAGGACACGAGGGTTTTTTATGGGAACCGCGGCTCTAGAAGGGATTGAATACAAGATGGGCCAAGGTTTTATGTCGGCTGATGAGCTTAAAAAAGTCGATATTGGAACAGATGGGAAAGAAAGGCCCACTTACATCAGTAAACAGTTGCCGCGGGAATATAAAGATCGGCTTATACAGATACTTAAGGATCGGGTTGATTGTTTCGCATGGGAATATCATGAGATGCCTGGTCTAGACCGGTCTATAGTTGAACATAAGATTAAGATGAAGCCTGGATTTCGGCCAGTAAAACAATCACCGAGGAGGATCAGTTGGAAAATTTATGATCAAGTGAAGGCTGAAATTCAAAGGTTATTAGATGCAAAGTTTATTCGGCCATGCAAATATGCCGATTGGATTTCCAATATTGTACTAGTGGGGAAAAAGGATTCTGATAAAATTCGGGTATGCATTGATTTTCCGGATTTGAATAAAGCAACGTACAAAGATGAATATCCGATACCGATTGCCGATCGGTTGATTGATGCTGCCTCAGGCAATCGGATTATCAGTTTTCTGGATGGCAATGCTGGTTACAATCAAATCTTTATGGCCGAAGAAGATGTAAACAAGACTGCGTGCAGATGTCCTGGAGCTATCGGTTTATTTGAATGGGTTGTGATGACTTTTGGACTGATCAGCGCTGGGGCTACCTATTGGAGAGGGATGAACTTAATCTGCCATGACTTAATCGATAAATTGGTTGAAATCTACATTGATGATGTGGTCATTAAATCTCAAGAAGAGGAACAACATTTGGCTGATATTGTGACCGTGTTGGATCGGTTTCGAAAGTATGGTATGAGGATGAATCCAAAGAAGTGTGCTTTTGGAGTATCAGCGGGTAAGTTCTTGGGGTTTATGGTGCATCAGAGAGGAATCGAAGTTCATCCTGATAGAGTAAAGGCGATCCTAAATACTAAGCCTCCTGATTTGAAAGTTCGTCTACAAGAGCTCATCGGTAAGATCAATTACTTGAGGAGATTTATTTCAAATTTATCAGAAAGAATCATCCCGTTTTCTCCATTGCTTAAATTGAAAAACTCCGATAAGTTTATTTAGGGGCCAGAGCAGCAGAAAGCATTTGATAATATCAAGGAGTATTTGATAATTCTACCTGTTCTGGTCTCTTCGAAAGAAGATTTACCGTTTAAGTTGTATCTATCGGTATCGGATAAAGCAATAGGGGCAGTTCTAGTCCAAGAAGTCGACGGAAAGGAACATGCGATTTTCTATTTGAGCAGGAAGTTGTTGGATCCAGAAACCCGATACACGGTAGTGGAAAGATATTGCCTTTGTTTGTACTTTGCTTGCACTAAGCTGAGGCATTATTTGTTGGGTGCTGAATGCAAAGTGGTTTGTCAAACCGATGTGGTTAAGTATATGCTTAATGCCCCAATTATCAAAGCACGTCTTGGCAAGTGGGCATTTGCTCTGATCGAGTTTAATTTAACATATGAATCTCCAAAAGCTGTCAAGGGGCAGGTATTAGCCGATTTCATCACACACAATCAAGAAATTAATCTTTCTATTCTATTACCCTGGGTAATGTTCTTTGATGGGTCGGCTTGTGAGAAGGGATGTGGAATCGGTATTTTTATAGTTTCTCCTGGTGATGTTCTTTACCGATTCAGTGTTACAATGGATTTTGGTTTGACCAACAATCAAGTGGATTACAAGGCTTTGATTCAAGGATTGGAGTGGTTAATTCAAGCTGGAGCTATTGCCGTGGAAGTTTATGGAGATTCACAATTAGTGGTTTTCCAAATGATCGGTAAATACGAATGTCATAGTGATTTGCTTCGGGAATATCTGGAAAAGGCTTCTGATTTCGCTAAGTGTTTTAGTATATTTACGATTCGTCATATTCCGAGAGAACAGAATGGCGAAGCCAATGACTTAGCTCAAGAAGCGTCAGGGTATAAATTACCGATCATGGAGTCGGAGATTATTCCGATTGCAAATCCTGTTCCAATAGGATGGCAGGCGGAAATTATCGGTTATCTTAAAGATCCTCAGGGAAAAACCGATAGGAAGCTTAAAAGGAGAGCTCAGAGGTATGTGTTAATTGGCGGCAAATTATACTATCGAAGTTTTGATGGGTTATTGCTTAAATGCCTAAATGAAGAAGACGCTAAAGTTGCAATCGGAGAAATTCACGAAGGGTTGTGTGGAACTCATCAATCAGCATATAAAATGTGATGGATGTTGAAGCGCGTGGGTTACTTCTGGCCAACAATGGTGGAGGGTTGTTTTAAGTATTATAAAGGTTGCAAAGATTGTCAGAAATTTGGAAATAACCAACATGCGCCTGCGTCTATTTTGCATCCGATCGTGAAGCCGTGGCCTTTTAGAGGATGGGGAATTGATATGATCGAAGAAATATTTCCTTCCTCGTCCAAGGGGCATCGGTATATTTTGGTGGCAACAGATTATTTCACTAAATGGGTTGAAGCTGTACCTTTGAAGAAAGTAACTGCTGCTGAAGCGATCAACTTTATTAGAGAACACATAATTTACCGATTTGGGATTCCTCAGACGATCGCTACGGATCAGGGATTGGTATTTATGTCAGAAGCATTTCAGGACTATTCTCGAAGTTTGGGAATCACAACAATCAACTCCTCGCCGTATTATGATCAAGCCAACGGCCAAGCAGAGTCTTCAAACAAAAGCGCTATAAAGCTGATCAAGCCAAAAATCGATGAAAAGCCGCGGGGTTGGCATAATACTTTGGCGGATGCGCTATGGGCATATCGGATTGCTAAACATGGAGCTACAAAAGTGTCACCATTTGAGTTGGTATATGGTTAAGAGGCTGTTCTACCGGTTGAAGCTATCATCGGATCTACAAGGGTTGAGGAACAGAATAATGTGAAAGCCGATGATTATAAGAATCTGATGGTGGATAAGCTGGATGATATGGTGGCTGTTCGATTAAGAGCTTTGGAGCATATTGAGCGTGATAAGCAAAGAGTTGCTAGGCATTACAATAAGAAGGTCGTGCCGAAAACTTTTGAAGTGGGAGATCTTGTATGGAAAATCGTTTTACCGATTGATTCCAGGGACCCTAAGTACGGAAAGTGGTCTCCAAATTGGGAAGGACCGTTTAAAATTAATCGGATTGTTCCTTGGAACGCGTATGTTTTGGAAACGATTGAAGGGAAAGTTTTCGGTAAAGCAATTAATGCCAAGTATCTAAAGAAATATTATCCAAGTGTTTGGGTCGGAGCTTGAATATGGAGTTTAAAAGCCGGTTCTGGTGAATCGCCTATAGTTCAAGAAAACCGGCTAACACTTGGTCGAATTGAGGTTGATATTTTACACGGTGTTGTTTTTGGAGAAAAGTCGATTCTAATGAATCGCCTATAGCTTTAAAAACCAACTCTAAATAATCGATATGGATATTTCACTCAACACGTTGCTGTTGAGGAAAAGCCGATTCTGGTGAATCGTCGATAGACAAACATAGCATAAAAATGATTGCATAAAAGGGAAATAACTTATTACAAAGGCACGAAGGCCTGAACTGTTTTCGCCCTAAGGGGCAGGGTGAAGCATTGTTTTACGATCGGTAAAATATCGATCTACACTTGGATATAGTTTTTAAAATTTAAAGGTTTGGCTCATAGGCCAATCACTCGCAGAATTCATGGATAGCCGCGGCGGCGCTGGTGATCGTATCCCCGATCCGATTGACAGTATTGGTATCTTCCTCGGCTGTTCCGGGAATGATCGGTATTTTCTTTTTTGCCTCCAATACCGCCAGGCCGCAAGCTTTTACTATACTGTACTGCTCCTTTGCTGCCAATTTGGACTCCTTAAAGTCTGAGCGGGCGGCCACTTCGGCTTTCCTTGCTTTCTCCAATTCTTGTTCCAAGGACTTGACTCTTGAAACTACCTTGGAGGCTGCAGCTTTTGCCGATTCGGCCTCTTGCTTTAACCTGAGGAGTTTATCATTATGAGAATTGGCATGCTGGATTAGCCCCTTGAATTCCGCTTCAGCGTCTTTCAAGGTTTCCCTTTGACGGGGCCGATCTAACGCAGCATCAAAGTCGTCTTTCTGCCCCCAAGAGATAGCAACCTCTGTATGGCCGAAACCACCTGCTCTGGGAAAATATCTTTGACCGAATCGGCTATCTCCCGTATAGCAGAAGGGTTAGCAAGGAGAGCCGATTCATTGCTGATCAGCTCCCACATCTCTTTCAGCTTGGCCAAGGTGTCCGGAGAAAACCGATTCTTCTTAGCTGGAGCTGCTGCAGGTGACTCAATAATGACGGCTAGGGGAGATGAAGTCCTGATCGGGGAAGATAGGAAGTCCAGCTCGTCATCGAGCCAATACATGCTGGATGGATCAAAGTTTAGTTCATCGGTTTTCTTCCCATCATATGTGATAACCTGCGTGGATACCACAGTTACCTGAGCTGGGCTACGGGGTTGAAACATATACTGAAAGAAGAAGATTTTAATGTTATAAAGGATCGGAATTTAATAGGTTATGAAATAGAGTTTGGAATTCCGATTACATCTTGAGGGTTGAAGGCCGGTGGTGTTTGCGATGCTGGTGGAGGAGCAGGTGTGCCATCCTTCTTCTTTTGGATGGGGTGAGGTGTCCTAAAATCAAATTTCCGATAAGTAAAAAGTCGAAGGGAGTTACGAAAGTTTGAGGAAAATCAAGTGCTTACTGTGTAACATACAGACTCGGTGCTATCGGGAGTACGCACCTTTTGGGGCCTCGGTTTTTTGCCGGCCAATTTCTTCCTTTGACCGGCGTCACCTTCGGCTCTCCCTGTTGATCAGAAGTAAGTAACAAATCGGGTTTTTGTAGAATTATATATCATAAACCGATGATTACCTCTCTTCTTGGGCTGTTGAGAAGACCCTTGTGTAAAGGCCGATGCGGATTTGGCCGTCGAGTGGAGACGCCCAGTTTCCTCACCGACCAGCTTGGCCCTTGGGCGCTTGTCGCCGCTCTGAAAAGGAAAACAATACAAGGTTAGTAATCGGAAAAAGAACTGAGTGAGTTAGTCAACACAAGTTAGTAACCTCGCTGTTAGAAGACGACGCGTGATTTTGGGACTCTGTTCTTTCATCTGACTCTGATGAGGAAGGTCCCGACTCAGAAGAATTTTCCTCTTTGTCATTGTCCTCCTCGGAATCAGAATCGGAACTTTCATCACTGCTGTCTTGCGATTCCGATTGCAGCTCTGTCATGCCAGCGATTTTGGGCCAATTGGGTTTGCAAGTCTTCTTCTGGCCAGTGAGTCGTTCGATTAAGGTTGCGGCTCCACCTTCTGTTGCATAGATATTTTTGGCGATAGATTCCCACCAGATGTCAAAATTCGGCGAAGCGTCAGACCACATTATAAATTCCGACGGCATCTCGAAATTGATGTGCGCAGCTGACAGAATTCCATATGCCGATTGAGGGGTCAAATCTTCCCTGGCATTCAGATGGTGGTATATGAAGAGATCGGGAATGTCCTGCCCGAGGTTGAATTGCCGAGCCACCATGGCAGGGTGATAGAACTTGTATGACGGTTTTCTGATGTGGGTTCTGGTGCTCAAAATGGCGAAGAAAATGCCTGGAGATATAAATTCCTTATATGCTGATAGGGCTTCTCCCTTTAAAGTATTGGCCAATCGGAAGAAGGAAGGGGTTGGATACCTGTCTAAATCGGTATATGGGTTGAACTGCTCTAGTCCGTATTCCGATTCAGACATTGTGAAAAACGCGACCAAGGAATGAGAGAGATCCTCTTGGTTTAGGCGCCTCCTGTTGCAGTTTACTGATATCATTTCTCCATATGATCTGCATGGGCGCTCCTTGTTATCGGATTCCTTCTCGTTCGGAAATTCCAAGTTGAAATCTAGTTCTCCGAGGGAGTTGTATATCTGGAGTTTCAAAAACATGCAGATGAACCAGAAGGGGCCACCTAGATTGCCAACTGAGTAATCGGCTTTCTTTTAGCAGAGACCTTCTCTGATCTCATGCATCATCCGATAAGTGGCTCCTAGGAAGTCCAGCTCGTCATCGAGCCAATCCATGCTGGATGGATCGAAGTTTAGTTCATCGGTTTTCTTCCCATCATATGTGATAACTTGCGTGGTTACCACAGTTACCCGAGCTGGGCTACGGGGTTGAAACATATACTGGAAAGAAGAAGATTTTAATGTTATAAAGGATCAGACTTTAAGAGGTTATCAAATAGAGTATGGAATTCTGATTACATCTTGAGGGTTGAAGGCCGGTGGTGTTTGCGATGCTGGTGGAGGAGCAGGTGTGCCATCCTTCTTCTTTTGGATGGGTGAGGTGTCCTAAAATCAAGTTTTCGATAAGTAAAAAGCCGAAGGGAGTTACGAAAGTTTTAGGAAAATCAAGTGCTTACTGTGTCACATACAGACTCGGTGCTATCGGGAGTACGCACGTTTTGGGGCCTTGGTTTTTTGCTGGCCAATTTCTTCCTTTGACCGGCGTCACCTTCGGGTCTCCCCGTTGATCAGAAGTAAGTAAGAAATCGGGTTTTTGCAGAATTATATATCATAAACCGATGATTACCTCTCTTCTTGGGCTGTTGAGAAGACCCTTGTGTAAAGGCCGATGCGGATTTGGCCGTCGAGTGGAGACGCCCAGTTTCCTCACTGACCAACTTGGCCTTTGGGCGCTTGTCGCCGCTCTGAAAAGGAAAACAATACCAAGGTTAGTAATCGGAAAAAGAACTGAGTGAGTTAGTGAACACAAGTTAGTAACCTCGCTGTTAGAAGACGACGTGTGATTTTGGGACTCTGTTCTTTCATCTGACTCTGATGAGGAAGGTCCTGACTCAGAAGAATTTTCCTCTTTGTCATTGCCCTCCTCGGAATCAGAATCGAAACTTTCATCACTGCTGTCTTCCGATTTTGATTGCAGCTCTGTCATGCCAGCGATTTTGGGCCAATTGGGTTTGCAAGTCTTCTTCTGGCCAGTGAGCCATTCGATTAAGGTTGCGGCTCCACCTTCTGTTGCATAGATATTTTTGGCGATGGATTCCCACCAGATGTCGAAATTCGGCGAAGTGTCAGACCACATTATAAATTCGGACGACATCTCGAAATTGATGTGCGCAGCTGACAGAATTCCATATGCCGATTGAGGGGTCAAATCCTCCCTGGCATTCAGATGGCGCTATATGAAGAGATCGGGAATGTCTTGCCCGAGGTTGAATTGCCGAGCCACCATGGCACGATGATAGAACTCGTATGACGGTTTTTTGATGTGGTTCTGGTGCTCAAAATGGCGAAGAAAATGCCTAGAGATATAAATTCCTTATATGCTGATAGGGCTTCTCCCTTTAAAGTATTGGCCAATCAGAAGAAGGAAGGGATTGGATACCTGTCTAAATCGGTATATGGGTTGAACTGCTCTAGTCCGTATTCCGATTCAGACATTGTGAAAAACGCGACCAAGGAATGAGAGAGATCCTCTTGGTTTAGGCGCCTCCTGTTACAGTTTACTGATATCATTTCTCCATATGATCTGCATGGGCGCTCCATGTTATCGGATTCCTTCTCGTTAGAAAATTCTAAGTTGAAATCTAGTTCTCCGAGGGAGTTGTATATCTGGAGTTTCAAAAACATGCAGATGAACCAGAAGGGGCCACCTAGATTGCCAACTGAGTAATCGGCTTTCTTTGAGCAGAGACCTTCTCTGATCTCATACATCATCCGATAAGTGGCTCCTAGCAGGTATTTTCCAATTGCTAATTTCTGACCTGCTGCCAGTGCTTCGGCTACTCCTTGGTAGACCTTGCTGGGACTGAGAGATTGTCCACAGAAAAAGAACCGATCAAGCCACATGTTCAGAAAAGCGATATGTTCTTCATCCTCTACATCGCCTGTCTGCTAATGGGTGTTGATATAGCGTTGCCAACCAAAGTTCTTCTCAGGAACTAACTTCAGAGTGGCAGATAGATCAAAAGCCGATAGCATATCGTCATCGGGACTGAGACCGGTTAGCATTGCTACGTCGAAGAGCGTAGGGCTTATGGGTCCAGTTGAAAAAAGGAAAGCGTTGGCCGTGTCGCACCAGGAATAAGCCGATGCTGCCATGAAGGGTTCATCTGCTGGCGGTGGAGATAAGGAAAGAAGGATAGCATCGGTAATTCCTAGATTATCCCATTGCTCTTTTTTCTGACCATAGACCCGAATGAGCCAGTCCTTATATCCCTTGATCGGGCTAGGCCAGGATCGAAATGCCGATCTCCATTTGTCCATACTAAGTTTATCGGCAAACAAGGGAAGTCTGGCTACTGAATAATCTATAAAATCCGATGGGTCTCGCTCTCCTATGGGCCCCAAAGAGTACATAGCTTCAGTTTCTGAGCATCGGAATAGTATGTGAGACATGTTGCCGATTGGGAGTTGGATGAGGATTGGCTGTGCGCTGGAAGTCCTGAGAGCTCCGGAAATTCACTGAATAATCTATGAACTTTGCTGGATCTCGCTCTCCTATGGGTCCCAAAGAATACATAGCTTCAGTTTCTGAGCATCGGAATAGTACCTGAGACATGTTGCCGATTGGGAGTTGGATGAGGATTGGCTGTGCGCTGGAAGTCCTGAGAGCTCCGGAAATTCCGATGCGAGAGACGTGTGCGCAGAGGAGAGCGTGAAAGTGACAGCGAATGGAGGCCTATTTATAGCAGAGGTAAAAACTAGGGTTTTACCGAGGGTTTCGGTGTTACTGTTCCGGCCCATATTTCTTGTTGGGCTGACACGTGTCTTCGAGATGGGCCGGAGGTGAAGATTGCAGGGGTAAAACTGTGAAATATTTCAACATAATTTGGTGGAAATCCGATTTTTACTTGAAAGTTCGGCTAATGAGAATACCTATTGCCAAACTTAGGGGCATATGTTGACACCCGAATTTGGTAGGAAAATCGGATATAATGAAATGGTAAAATGCATCGGAATTATTGGGCTAAATCTGATAATGGGCTTTATCAGCAAAGAATAAAAGTTTATCGAAGAATACCGATAGATCTGAGACTCCGGAAGAAATATGTTTAGATCGGAAGATGTCTTTTGCGACGCGGTAAAATAGGTCGTGTCGGTATCGACTTTGTAATACTATAGATAGGACTTTAGGTCTCGATAATAGGATATACATCATACTCAAAACACAAACTATTTTCTCGAATCCGATCGACCTCGTCGAAAGGCTTCAACTCGCATGTAGAGCTATCTCGATGGGATAATCGATTCTCTCCTTGTAACCCGTATGCATGGCTGTATCATCTTGATCTCGTGTATACAAAGCATGTTAAACTGTCTCGGGATTTACCGATCTTTAATGTGTTATCGCATATTGCACTGTCTCGATTTAATCGATCTGTAATACGTATTTATCTTGCAATGCCGATTGTCAAGTACCTTGTATGCTTTTTCCTAAATCTGATACATGTGACTGTCTCGTTTAATCGATCATGCGTGTACTTTGTTTAGGATTTTGCATGTTTAGATGTTTGCCGATCAGTATTGTATTTACCTTTATTAGTTTTAAACCTTTAAACTGATTTGTTGGTTTATATCTTGCTTTAGATTTGAATATTGTCTTGGCTTAACCAATCTATTCGATCTATTCCTTGATTTAATCCGATGTACTGATGAGAAGGTTTATTGCTAATATCATATAAAAATACCAAAAAGAAGTAAGATTTATAATTGAATATTTACATTGCTCTATCTGGCATTAAGCCGATAGATCTTATAATCGGGTTCTTTAAAGCCGATTATAAATATCCTGATCTGGCTATTTCAAAAGCCGATTAGGGCTATATTACTGATGATTTTCTTCTTGTCAATTTACAGGTCAAATTGACTGGCACGCTTGGTCTTTGGTTGCGACACAATCACAGAATTGACGCTTCCGCACGTGTGTTCACAGAAATATACCTTTTTGTGTCAACAGCCGTGAGTGTTGAGACGTTAACAAATGGGCCCCACATGCCAGTAGAACCCTGCGCGCGACGGTTAAAACCCGTGACCCGGTGCCTCTGACATGTGGGCCCTAGACCCACCTGTTTGGATAAGTGGAACCGTTGTGGGAGGAAGGCGCCAGCTTCGCGCGGTGGCACCCCTGTGAATGCCGCCTTCGGCGTAGCCGCCCGGCTGGCGCGGGTGCGCGTGCGTGTGGGCCGTGGGTCGAATCGGACGTTTGGGCCGGTTCATTGTTTGGTTCGGCCCGACCTGAATAAACTATTTTCCGGCGAATTTATCTGTTTCTTAATTCCAGAAATCGATATGGATTTATCTAAAATTGATAGAGCCTTGTCTTTTTATAGTCCTGTGTGTGTCACCGGTCTTATTATATTATTTATTCTTACCCGGCCCCCGTTAATTAGTTGGCTGGTATCTTAAATAATATAGATAGTTAGAATATCCTTCGCCCTCGTTCCTTGTGGATGCAATACCTTGGAATACTCCTGGGTGAAAACTATAAGCGATATTCGTCCGCTTGCGGATTATTTCTGAGAGCGTAAGAATCACCAACACGTTTTCTGGTGCCATTGCCGGAAAACACAGCGGTTAAACATAATTCAAAAAAATATTTCCAAATATATAATAATATATCTTCATTATTTAACATACCAACCTAGCTTAACGGGTTTACCCCGGCTCTGTCTTTGTTTGGTGAAACTAGCAGAGCTGTGCATGACCTGTTTTGACCTTCCAGAAAACTTCCACCAAAATCTAGGGTCACTCGTACAGAGGATGAGACTTCGAGTTTTACCTCCGCAAGTTCGAGTCTCTAACCTTCCAATCCTCACAAGCAATACTTTCCTATCTACCGAAACACCATCATCATCATCTGAGATGGCTGCCAAAAAGACCATCCATGAGTTCTTGGCCACGTCTAGCACAAACGTCCCCACTGGACTTGCCACCAATGTGTGTGACCGAGGCTTCAAACATCAAGGCTAGTCCTTTTTGTGGCAAGCAAACAAAGGATCCAAATGCACACCTCCACCACTTTCTAGAGATTTGTAGCAATTTCACCATCAGGGGAGCACCTCTCGATGTTGTCGGGCTACGCCTATTTCCATTCTCATTGGTCGGGAAAGCAAAATAATGGTTTTATGCCAATAAGGATGAGAGTGTGAATGCTATGCACGCTCTCATTGAGAAGATGGTCTCAAGCCCAGGCTAGAGCGATTAGCGCCTTCAGCCCCGCACACGAGGAGTCCACCAAATTGACAATATGGATTTGCTCGCGAGCAAGATGGACCTTTTGATGAAAAAGCTAGAATTACCATCATAGTAGACTATCCAGGCTCTTGAATCTCACATGACCTGCAAAGTTTGTGGGAGTCTTGGGCACTCGGGTGACAACTGCACCTAAACCCAACCATAGGATGCCATCTTTGTCAACAACGGATTTTGCCCACAATCGAACTACACTCTGTGATGGAACTCAAAGTCCAACTTCTCGTTCGACAACCATCAAAAAGAAGGTAATGCTGGTAATTTTAATCGTAATAAGTCAACCCTAAATGAATTTTTGAATGCTTAACAAAAAATGAATGATAGCATTAGGAGGAAGTTTTTGCTAATGATAAAATCTTTGAGAGCACAGATTCAAAATTAGAGGGATTTACAACTGCTATTCATAGCCAAATGAGATTTAATAAATTGTTGGAAGCACAAATAGCTCAACTAGCTGCTTCAATTCTCACATCCACAGATAAGCACCCGGGACAACCAGAGCCACACCAAAGGAGAATGTTAGGGCGGTCGTAAATTGGTCAGGAAAAATGACTCGAAAACCATCGCATCCTAACTCTGCAGCAATGAAGCATGACACCTCCGAAGATGTCAACGAAGAGAAGGGTATGACGAGGAACCTCATGAGCCACAAAAGATGGTGGGAGAAGATGTGGGGACTAGAACTAGTCCTGTTGAGCTCACGGACACAAAAGTGTTTCCCTTCCTGCGTTGCCAACGCAAGCCAACTGTAGACGTGCAGTTCGACAAGTTTTTCGAGGTAATTAAGCAATTATATGTCAATATCCCTCTACTAGATGCAATGCAGGTGCCGACGTACGCAAAGTACCTGAAGGACATCGTCAACAACAAGCACCCATTGCTGACTATGGAGGTTATTAAGTTGACCGAAGAATGCAGCGCTGCAATCCTAAACATTCTCCCCAAGAAAAGGACCCTGGTTATCCAACCATCTCATGCTCCATTAGTACACAACACTTCGATCGTGCTCTGTGAGACATAGAAGCAAGCGTCAGCATTATGCCCAACATAATTTATAAAAAGTTAAATCATTCTACCTTGTCCCCTATACTACCATGATCCTGCAGCTTACGGATCATTCGATCCGCCGTCCTATCAGAGTCGTTGAGGATATATCAGTGAAAGCCCGGAATTTCCTAGAGCCCGTAGATTTTGTGGTATTCGACATGGAGGTAGACACCAAGACACCTCTCATTCTTCAAGCCAAGAGTTGAGCAATGCTCTCAGGTACGTACTTTTTATGGTAAAATCCTAAAATTGTGTAGAGGAAAGCGGAGACTGTACCCAAACCTCAGGTGGATAGTCACATTGCAACCATGAAGAGAGCTCTCCAACTATTGGACGAGCCTTTATGGCGTCCTTATTGGAAGGAGAGCAACAACAAAGGGGAGAGGAAGTCCCAAACCAAGGGATGAAAGCAACATGCAATTGAGAATTCGAAGCCACAAGGGAAGGTTGACGTCAGTCGAAAAACATGAGCAAAACAAGTGTGGCATAAAAAAAAATCGAACCAGCCGTGACAACAACTCTGGTTACATAAAATTTTCAAGGAAAATGAGGTATGGAGATGATCCCACTCGAGGACCTCATAAATTCCGAGTCCTCATCGGGAGGTAAATCGGAACTTATCTTTTCATTCATATTTAATTTCCTGCATTTTTCCATGCTTATTTATTTTCACCCATGCATTTACCCTGCACTTAAAAAATGAGGGGCCGATCGACCCACCACGGTCGGCCGACACAGCCAGGCCGACCAACCGCCCCACTCATCTCCATTTCTCATGTCCAATCTCACCCACGTCTCTACATGCTTAGCTAGGTATCTAGCCACTCAAAGTACTGCAGATAGTGGATTTTTTGCTACATTTGCACGCATCATGCATGCATTCATTGCCTATAAAATGAGGAGGCAGCAGCTACGATCGATGCACACTCAGCCAGTGATTGCACAATCTCACATCTGCTCTCTTCTCTCTTAGCATTGCATTAGTTCCTTAATCATTGCATTAGTGCTAATGACTGTGTGACTTAAGCAAATAAAACATTTTTTGTGGAGTTGATAAGCCCCGCAAGGAGTACTAATTTTTGGACGACTAACTGCTAACTATTGGACCGCTGACCTTTGATGTTCACTCTACCTAACTTTCAGGTATTTGTGGTCTAGCCCTTTTTGCAGAAATGTCGTGGTACGGCAAAATTAGCAGAACCCTGTCCAAGGGTGCTAAGGGCGTCCATAAGAGGTTCAACTCTTCTAGCTCGGAGCAGACTCACACTCCGACCGAGATCCTAGATAGCAGCTCAAGGGAAGACATGTCAATGAGCTCAAGTCGATGCTCACAAAGCGAAAAGCCTTATTGAGGATGAAGGCGATGATAAATCTGTTAATCGTTGTGATAGTGGCGGCCACCACCCGAGAATCTTCGGTCTGAGTCTACGTATCAACGTCGGGAACCAAACCGTGCATAGGTAGCAACGGCATTCCATAATTTGAACAAACGCCCGAGTGATGCGATGTCAATTCCTCCCTCGGATTGGATCATATCCGAACCCGCGAAAGTATTGTAGAAGTCCTTGATTAAGTCCTTGCCGTATCCGAGTTGGGAATTGAGTCGTGCAGCACACCACTCGGGAGTAGGTGTCTGCGGCGTTCCTTAACTCGAATGGGAGTTGAATTATAGTGATGACGAAGCTCTCTTTAGATCGGATCTGGTCTGAGTCCAAAAGAGCGACTTGGTCGTCGAATCCACGTGGTTTGCTGCTGAAAGCACCCAACATCTTGAACTTGTTCTTGGTTAGGTCTTCTTCGTATCCAAATTGAGAATTGAGCCCCCGGCACGCAACTCTGGAGATGGCGGCGGCGGCGTCACTCGACCTGAACGGGAGTCCAGACAAAGCGATGTTGATGTTCTCCTCAGACTGGATCGGATCCGAGTCCGAACAAGTGTTGGTCGTCAATTATTTGGAGAAGCTCCTTACTGATCCTTGATGTCCTTGGAGGTGTGTCACGGCCTATCCGCATGCTACAGCCTCCACAGTGGGCTTTACGAGCTTGCTGAGATTCGCGACCATCCCGCAGTGCCTTCAAACAGACGTCCCGGACACATCCGAACTCCGTTTTGGGCGTTCTTTGGCTTCACATAGAGCTGACGAAATTATCTTTCCAATGCATCTAGTCCCAACTTCAAATTCCCTCTAGATTATCAAGAATTGTCAAAACACGATGATGTTCAGAATCTGTCTTTAAACCATCACTGTATCCGAGTCGACAAGTGAGCCCTTAGCGTACTACTCATCAGTAGATGGCCGTAGCATTCCCCAACCCGAGCGGGAGCTGTTGTTGTAGTTCCCCCCATATTGGATCTGATCTGAATATGAGCGGTGGGGTCGCCGACGCCGAAGTCGTTGCTAATGCAGTCGGCTCCCGAAGCGGAAAGCCTGGCGGGGGGCGGAGACGACGGCGACTCCGGTGATCGATGCCATCAAGCTTGATGAGATTGATCTTGACGCTGCCCCTACCTGGCGCGCCAACTATCGATGGGTACTTAACCGGGGGTTATCATCGGCCATGAATTTAAATTGGGTTGTACGCTGGATCCAAACTCGATATTAGCACAAGACAGGGGTTTTTTATACAGGTTCAGACCCTCATCGGTAGAGGTAATACCCTAGTCCTGTACTCTGTGATTATATGGCGTATATATGTACAAGATGATCGGAAGATCTCTTGTATGTTGTGTTCTCGGCCTCAA
>SPJY01020470.1:0-56862 GCA_005191435.1 Raddia distichophylla
ACTTGAGATCGATATCTCAACCGTCGACACACTCCACACACAACTTTGAAGGAAATATGATGCAACACTAAGTCTTTATGACTTTAACTAAACACACTCCCTAATCTTAGCAACGATAGGATTTAAGCGATCTTCTAAGTCGATGAACATGCGTCCTCCACCTCGAATGGCTCTTCCTCCTCTTCTTCCTCTTCCTCCTCGGGGTCTTCGATCTTGACGAACTCCACCTCCTTCCTTGCATCCCTTCGATTTCCCCTAAGAGTCGAAGCATGCTCCCATTCCAGCTTTGCCTTCTTAGCCTTATGCTTGGCTTGCTCTCTCACCAGTTCATCTCCATCTTCTTCAATTTCCCTCTTCATAGCATCAAGGCGTGCTATCTCCTTATTGAACTTCTCGTTCATCAACTCCTCTGTCTTGTCTAAGGCCTTCTTCTTCCTTCGATAAGCAAGCTTGGCTTGTTGCGCCTCCTTCACTTCATCTACTCGATTGTTGCGCTGAGCATCCTTTAAATTTGCCAGCTCCACCTTGAGTTCTTCTATTTGTTCTTCCGCTTCTCCTATCTGATCCTCCACTTCGGTGACCTTATCCTCATAGGACTGTTCATTGAAATGAGTCCCATCGTACAAGTCTTCCAAGGCCTCCAGATAAGTAAAGGATGCATAGGTGGTGGAATTGGTCTCATGCTCTCGCGCACTCGTAATTAGCGACCCATTGCTAGGGCAATTACTCCTACACTGCCTTGGGATATAGCAGTACTGGCTCCACCTTAGCTCATTTTGATGCACATGGGCAAAGTGCATCAAAGCCTTCCCCGCCACCAATTGAATGGCGCGACCTTGAAATTCAGCGGTCTCTTGGAAAGTAGTCACCCTCGGTACTCCTTCCTTATCCAGATAATGAACTGCCAGCTTGACGCATTTCTGTCTCATCCAATTGAGGTGAATCGGTGTTACGGTGTACTCGGGCCTTCTCTCATAACCCAACTCCCTTAGCAAACCCCACAGCAATGCAGGGAAGCCCGGGCGCTATTCATCAGGATGAGATGCCGACATCTAGAATTAGGAAAAGGCTAAACATGTTAGGCCAGCAAATTTATCAAAGAAGCTAAGGTAAAGAGGATTTAATATTAAAATATGACATGATTAAATTTTCAAAAATTACCAACTGACTAGCTACGCTTCCTATGGTCAAACTGGCTCTGATACCAACTTTTTTCGCTACCCCGGCTTCACCAAGATCCACTCATGATCGATTGCTAATCCTAGAGATCAATGCTAGCAACTCCGAGCGACAATTGTTGAACATCATCACACAATCATAATTAATTATGAAAATAACATATTATTCAAAAGTAATTGTAGCACAACCACTTATTACACTAATTTGATTTAAGACAACATAATATAGTTCAGAGTGCGGAATGCAAATATGCAGCGGAAATAAAGTATGACGATGCTCAAATCCAACTCTTGAGCGACAACTAGTCCTAGTCGAAATCCGGCACAGAATCCACCTGATGCTATAGGCAAACCGGACCCGATTCTTCTCCTGAATAAAAATATATCCATGGTTTGTATAGTGAGTACACGGCTACCCAGCAAGAATCCTTATAATGAATGCAAGGATATAAACAAGAATAGGATGGCTATTTTGCATAAACACCTATTCTAGTCAAATTAATTAAAGTGTTGTAAAACAATTTGTAGAAAAATTAATAATGATAAGTTTTCCAAAGTAACACACAGCGCTTGGCTTCCAAAGCCACTCTACAAAACTGCACAGGCCTCGAATAACAAAACCAACCCATCAGGTTAATTAGCAACACATGAGACTATCATGTACAACCTTCTTCCCCTGCCATGACCGTGGGAACGGCTATCATGATAGTTTTAAACCTCTGCGGAGTGTTGCACATTTTACCATAAACCTAGTAGTACTTTTGTGTCTTAGCTCTTTCTTTGGAGTCTAGACCAAGTAACGATACAAGGTGATCCATTAGTTCCTTCTGTTAACACCGATACCCCCTCTAAGGTTTCGACACTAGGTCCCCCTCTTGAGCCAACGGACTGCAGTCCGATCTTTTTTTTTTAAAAAAAGTGTTCTAACAGTTTTTCCTAACTACTAAGCCAGGACTAGCACATGTTGGCCGACATGCTAGAGCTAACACTTATGGTTGCGCTTGTATGGTTTGGCCGGATAAGCACACGTCAAAGGTCTTTAGACCAAGGTGACTACCACAACCACAATCCTCATTCCACAAAACCACCCGTCTTGCCACCTTTAGTCAACACATGCAACGTAGGTTTTAGCTGATTAGATTATTAAAGTAACTCAGCACCTCCAATCATACCAAGTCACAAGAGTAATTAAATGATGAATAACCTAAACACTAACAAGCCAGGAGCACTAGCATCTACGCACAAGGATAGGCTAGAAAATACCGAGGCAGCAATAAATGGTTAAATTCACATGGTAGATGACTCAGTCAAACCCTTCCCTTCATTTCATGCAAGAGAAAAGTAAATAAAACAATTAATTGGGTGAGTTTTACAAAATAGGAGAGTAAGATGCAATCTATCTTGCCTTGGTAAAACTGCGGGTCTTGGGATCCTCATCCGAACTGCTTCTAGAAAATTCCCAAACAGTGCACGCGTATGCGATCTACACGTAGATGAAAATACATAAGAACAGAAAAATAATCAACAATACATATATCTCAATAAAATATATAAAATTCTAGGCTATTTATGGGATTTAATGAATCTATATTCATCCAATTTGGAGTTCGGATGCTCCCTAAACAATTCTTGGAAGATTCAGATTAATCAGAAATCCTGTAAATAAATAAACCTGTTTTATTTGGTTAACCGACGGAAAGCCGACGAAACCAACCGAACCGAACCGAGCAGGCAATGCAGCGCGGGCCGAAGAGGACACGCGGCGCACGTGGATAGGCGGAGCGACGCGGGCGAGGGCGGCGAGCGATGCGTGTCAACTGCAGCGGCACGGCGACGCCGGCGAGCGCGGATTGGGGCGGCGGCTAGCGCGGGCGGGAGCGGCGTGGGGGCGACAGGTCGCCACGGCTGATAGGCGACGGTGACGGCTAGTGGCGGGCCAACACGTGGCGCGGCGGGCGTGCGCGAGATGGAGGCGGCGCGCGGTGCCAAGTGTAATTAATTAATCAATTATGTGGAAAATTTTATTGGAGCTTCAATTGAATTATTTACCAATTTGTATTTAACGGAAACATAAAACAAATATTTATATATTTTTTGTCCAAGCAAAAATATAGAAATAAACAAAAACTTTATTTTAACACACCTAGATTTACAAAGTTTGCCAACAATAATTTCCCAAGAGGAAAATAAACTTTTGGAATTGAAGAGAGAAAGAGAAAGTAAAATAAAGCAATGGAATTATTTATAAAAATTCTTTCGGGCCGAAATCCCTCTCCTACAGCCCAGCTCCCTCTCTTTTCCCCTCTCGGCCCAGTTCTTCCTCCCTGTAGCATGCTCGGCCCAGCCCATGGCACATCAGCCTCCTCTACCCTAGCAAACCGGACCCACCGGTCAGTCTCGCATCCTTTCTTCTCTCTGGTCAACCGGGGCCTCTCCTCTCTGTCTCTCTCCCGCACCACTCTCGCTTCTCTCTCTCTCTCTCTCTCTCTGCGCTCTCTAGCCGGGGCTATGCCACCGTCGTGGACCCATACCGGAGAAGGTCGCCGTCGAAGTTCGTCATCGTGCGCCGCCGCCGTCGTGGACATCGCGCCCTAGTTTTCTACCGGAATAGCGTTGCCGCCGAGCTTGACTAATCTGCGTTGTCGTAGTCATCGCCGCCTCATTGTGCCACCGCGACCGCGCAACGCCGCCTCCACACCCTGTGCCAACCACCATGGCATGCTTCGCCTAGCCACTCGCCCATAAATGCCGAACCGCCGTGCAGCCATCCCCGAATCTCGCCGGCGCCGAAGGAGACAACCTCACCGAGCTCGCCCCGTCAATTCCCTGGACCGAGGGCACCACCAAACGCTCCACCTCACTTCCTTCTTCATTTCCCCTCGCCCAATTTCATCCATCCGCCACCGGCAATACCCCGTCGCCGTTGCCATCTCCGGCCGAGCCGCCACCGCCGCTGCGGGCTCCATTCCGCACGGTAATCCGCCCCTCTTTCTCTCCCTTGTGAACGCACATAATCGAGGGATGCTCCTAGACCTCTCGCCTTCGCCGAAGAAGCGCCGTCGCGCCCGCGCCGTCGTCGGAGCCGCCACGGGCTCTGCCCTGGGTCACCGACAGGCGGGACCCACCTGTCAGTCCCAACGAGCCAACGAACATGCTGCCATTTGCGCGGGGTCACAACGGGCCATATGGGCCGCATCGAGCGCATCTCAACTATTCGTCACAAGTGACATTCCTACAATAAAATAGAAAATGTCACAGTGTTTCACATAACTTGAATGAATTTACTTTTGTTTGAACCCTCAACAACCACAACCATGGTCTAAAATACTCCACGTACCCGCACAGTATTCGTCTGTGCCATTTGGGGAGTACGTACAACTATTGAGCGTATTCCGATTTTGAGAGTTTGTCGGTATGCCGAATAAAAAAGCATTTAGCACATTAGCATTTATTCATAATTTCCTTTTTCCTTCTGTTTTCTTTTGATTTTTTTGAAACTCAATTTTTTTGACATTTTTAATGTCCCTGTTGATGCTGATCGCGTAAGGCCTCCTTTACTTTTGGGTAAGCCTACTTGTTTCCCAAAATATTGCACTTACCTTTATTGTCAGCCCCAGTACAATCCCAAAGTTTATAGTCTACCTTTGTCAATTTTCTTAATGATGACTACTGGTAATTTTAGTGCGCACTTAATATACTACGTTGGAAACTGGGACAAGAGTAAATTTACCAATGTTCTTCTCCCAAAAGAAAGATGAGAAGATTAGAAGCCATTCAGTCTTGCATAAATTTTTATCGGCAAAGGAGCATAATCTTCTTGGTTAAATGTGGTAGCCCTAGGTAAGTAAAAGGTATGTTACCTGGTTGGCACCCCAAAATATTAGCTAGCTGTGAAAGCCAGATCTTGTCAAATGTTACCTGGAATCATGCAGGATTTGTCAAAATTAACTGTTAAGTCTAGTGGTGTTGCAAAATAAACTTGGTGCTTCCTTGAGACATTTGAGCTGATCTACAGTAGCTTGTAGAAAAAATAGTGTGTCATCTGCGTATTGAACCATAGGGGAATTCTAACATGTTGTAGATGGGAATGGTTGATCATGCCTACCGCTATTGTGAAGTGCATTGACGACTAGTTGAAGAAGGTTTGCACAAGGACTTAAGAGGAGTGGTGAAAGCGAAAGAACTAACATAGGGTGGCAACTGTGACAACACGATTATAATGGGAAGATTTTTCTTTTTTGAACGAGGGGCAGGAGAGCTGCCTTCCATTTAAATGTGAGAAATGGAAAGGTGTGAGGCACCGCTGATACAACCAACTCAGCCAGAAGGCCGGACACCCGCCCGCAATGTCAAAAACCTTGTGGCGACGCACACCGGGGAAAAGGAAAGGAGAGAAGAAAATCGTCAGCCACCGCCGGACACCCAACCAACACTCACACAGCGACGAGCAACTCCTGTAGTTGCAAACCCAACAGGAACACATAACGCTAGAGCGGCGGCCACGATGCCTCCAACAAGGTAACGACAGGAGGACCCGCCACCGTCGCTAAAACCGTTAGGGTTTTCATCAAAAGAAGGGAAAGCCCGAATGGTGATGCCTCCAATGAGGAGACGACATCAGCAGCCCGAGAGGCCAGGGCTTTCGCCCAATACCTGCCTTGCTAGCTTACAGAGGCCTCCGAGCGTCGACAGCACCAGAAGACCGAGCCGCTGGCCAAATACACAAAGCTGATGACCGTCCACGAACGCAACCACTTAACGTGGAAGACGCCGCCCACGCCATCAGACACCTCGAAGAAGGAGAGGGTCAAGATGGCAAGGACAAGACCGAACCAAGGGGCAGGAAATGGGGATGCCGTCGAGAAAAAGGTCACTAGCTAACGCCGCCAGAGAGGGGCCACCACGCCTGCTGGTCCGTGCACGGGAAGTGAAGGAGACCAGACGTCGCGCCACCCCGAAGGCACAAGCCAAACCCTTCTACTAACCTAGAAAACGCCAACCTACGCCACCGAACACCTCGCAGGAAGGGGAGGGCAAGGAGGCGAGGATGAGACCAGGCTAGTGTGGGGTCGCCGCGCCATCGAAATACAGGCGACGGCCAACCATGCCATCATGGGAGGAGTCGAGAAGCCACCAAACACAACGCCCCTGTAGCATGACTGCTTCGTCCGCTCCGACTAACCGCCTCCTACCGATGCGGACCCCCCCAAGTGGACCAAGACGGGCTTAGGGGGAGGGGAGAAGAAGACATCTACGCCGAGCTACGAGGCCACCGAACCAAGACCCTAGAGCGCAACCACTGCGACCACTCCAGTCATCACCGATAGATCCGGGCCTCCTACATGTAGATCCAGCATCTACGGAGCGGCCTCCCCAGGCAGTCACCCAACACAAGCCTAGGGGAAGGGGAGGAAGGGAGACGGAAGTGGAAAAGTCGGCACCAAGCTCCACCACAGCACGGGAAGGCGGGTCAAAGAGGAAGGGCAAGCCACGCGTCCAGCAAGGAACAACGCGCGAAAGGGAGGGACGACAACGTGCCCAGCAGTAGGACGGCGGCATGACGTCGATGAGATGGTGTGAGACGGGGCACCCAGCAACAGACACTGACCACCACCAACCACCGTCGAAGCCGCCAGGCGGCGAGGTAACCAAGGAAAAAGGGCGAGGGAGGCCGCAAGCCCGAGAACCCCCCTGATGTTGCTAGAGTTAGCTGCCACCGAAGCTCAACCACGCGTGGTAGACCAGGTCACCGGCGCCGCCCGCCGACGAGGGTTGAAGAGGGGACGAGGCCGCCGTGGGCACCGGTAGGTTGGCGTGGCCGGGGAGGGTGAGCACGAGCCGACGCAGACGCAACACGCTCGCTACCAACGTTGCTGGGAGCCACCGGAGCACGGACCGCCGTCGGGAAAAATTGTCAACATGACAGTGAATTCGTATGTCAATTCCTATATGAGTATGACATGTGAGATCATATGAGTCACTGAAAGCAGTCCAAGTGTGATTTTAGCAAACGTTAATTTTAAAGAGCATAGTTTGAGCGATTCGCCCGCCGTTGTGGGCGTGGGAGCCGCCAGAACTAAGCCGCAGCTGCACTCCCGCCGATGTCGCCGATGCTGCATGCCCGCCGCCGATGTCACCGGCGCGGCACGCCCGCCGCCAGCGCTGAAAAGGGGAGAGAAGAGGGGTGGCCACCTCGCGACTCCAAGCCATTGGAGAGGGCGTCGGCGGTCAGGGCACCACGGACGCCCGCCGGCGGCGGCGGGGCCAGCCAGTGACGACGCCGCCGTCGCCGGAGGCGAGGCTAGGGTTTGGGGGGACTCGGCTCGGGGGCACTCGTGGGTTTCAAAACTCCTCTAATGGGAAGATTTGCATCCGTGGATCATGGGGAAAAATTACCGAAATAATCAACACTTAAATGGGAAATTAATAAAATAATCTACAGCGTAAAAAAATTACCTAAATAACACTGGGTCCGCCACCCGGCAAGGCGACCGCCACCCGGCACGGCTACAGCGGCGCTGCCGCCACTCAGCATGACTACAGTGGCGCTGCCGCCACCCGGCACGACTGCACCAGGCGTGGCTGCGCCCCTGTGGCCGCCACCCCCGGTGTGGCCGCGGCTCCGCGCACCCGGCCAGGAATCTCTGCAAGTTGATTAGCGCTAATTAATCGCCCGACCGACAAAACAGTGCAAATAAAATATTCCCCAACGACAAAACAGTGCAAACTTTTGAATAAAATACTACCCAACCGACAAAACAGTGCAAGCTTTTGAGTTAATCAAACAGTAATTACACAATTTACGCTAATTACTACCGTTTAGAAGTCACAGTGATCACAAAATTTAGTGTATATATATCGCGTCCTGCCCGCCGTTCGCCTTCACAGACTCATTCTTCACTTCACACTCATTCCTCACGTAGCAGCCTTCACACTCATTCAGTTCGCTTTCAGTTCTTTGCTTTCAGTTCTTTCGGTGCAGGTATATTTTTTGTTGAGATTTTAGTTAAGGATTCACCAAGAGTGTGACTTCGCTGATATTTTTCGATTTCAGAGTGAGGGAATATTTTGGATTTTAAATTTGATCTATTTGTATTTTGGATTTTAAATTTGATCAACTTGCTAATAATTAGTGTTATTGCGGTATGTATATGCAACAGTAAATCTTGGTATAGTAGTATTGTCTGCTAATCTTGCTAGTAGTATTGTATGCTAATCTTGGCATATTAGCAGTTAAAATTGTATGTATATATTATACGCAGTATGCTAATCTTCCAAGGATTATACTAATGTTGGCATAGTATGTTAATGTTGACACTAATTAATTAAACTAAAATTGTATGTTAATGTTCACACTAATTAATTAAACTAAGCACCAGCACCAGGCAGTGTTAGCCTAAACGGTAAACGCTAAACAGTCGGCCACTCTTCGTTTAGCGAATAGTCGGACTACACGGCCGATTAAACGGGCCAAAAAACGGATTAAACGGGATTATACGGATTAAACGGCCTACACGGGCTACACAGTTGACTACTGAGTGGCGTTTAAACGATGTGTAAACGGTCTAAACGGCCGTGTAGGCGAACAGTGGCACCAGCTAGCTTGCTCTTGCTTCACATTTTTTCTTAATTTTGCACCGCACCCTACCACGCACCAGCACTGTAGAGCAGCAGTGCATGCACCAGATTTACGAAGGTAAGAAGCACATACACTGCAACTTCAATAGTTGACCACTTAATTTCATATATTCTGTCTAATTTACGCATGTATTAAATTTTTCAGAAAGTTTAAACCAACCTTCTAACCGTCAGGTATGCATTACTTTTATAGATAACATAAACATGTTGTGTTAGGTTAACTTAAATTAGGATTAGTGATTAATTAGTTATGTAAGGAGAGAAAATGGTCTACAAATATAATGGAAATTAGTGACTTTTTTATAGCATGTAATATATAAATGTTTAAATTTTAATTGCACGTACTGCGCAAATTAATATATAATTAGAGAAAAAATAACGGTACTGTGCATAGTAAAAAAGAGTGAATATATTTTTTTCATATAGTAATTATTTTGTTAGCTTAATTAAACATAATAGGGAAATTAATATATAATTAGCATGCAAATTAGTAATTTAATTGTACGTATTTTAATGATATTATAGTTAATAATTAGTGTGTTTAGAGCATTAATCGAGTTGCTATATTCTATGTTCAGCACTTAATTACACATATTATGTATTAAACACTTAAGCTAACATTTTATGTAATGTTTGAAATAATAGTTAAATATAAAGAAACATATAATTAATATTAATATGAATGAACACGTGCATGTTACAGACGTAAATGGAGACTGCACTGAATATTTTTTTATGGAGATGCACCGCACCATTGCAAGGAAATTTTGTAAGCATGCACACATGCAGCCATTTGCAGACCACAGTAACATTACCAATAGAGCTGCCAATGTTGGCAAGGGTTATAGCTCGAAAACTCCGTATAAACCGTCAGGAATACAAACTTGTTCTAGATGGTGTTAGGCCATGTCAGGTTCCAAATAGTTCGATATACGTATATAATCTGTGGCCTAGAGTGTGCGTCATTTCTGACCGCCACCAGAGGATCCTACATGCTGTAAATGTATTGTTCAACGGTGATGCTTCAATGTGGCCAGACGTTCGTTCTCGATGGTGCATGCTGTCGGGGATAAAATCACGGCCCATTGCCATGGCCCATTCCCTGACGGCCCAATTGAACAGTCTCCTAGGGCCCAGCCCCTAGAAGGTTCTATCAGGCCCATGTGCATCCTGCCGAACAGCTTCCTGCTTGGTACGGTGCGTAACGGCCTAGGATTCGTGTTTGAATCTGTCTCGAACAAGAGTTCTGCACGGCTACGTGAAGACTCGAACGTGGTTTCCCGGATTGGAGCAGACGTCGTGATCCCCAAGAATTGGAGTATACCTTATCTACCTCGGGATGTATTTGGCATGTATATGAGTTCGTTACGATCTCATGGTTAGCCTGGCCCGATTATCCCTCGGTAGGTCGGTTGTTCAACACTATATAAACAGGGCCCCTACGGCGTGTAGAGGGCAACGCAAGTACGACCTGAAGCCAAGATCGCATACTACTTCCTGTACACCCATAATCTCGCCGAGACCTGTTCGTCTCGTCGAGTTCCTCCTTGTAATCATGTTTCGTATAAAGAAGCGCTGGACGTAGGGCTTATAAGGCGTGCTAGTCCATACAAGTTTGTGGACGGCATCTTTTACCGTTGAGGTGCTCTGTGAGTTCTCTCCAAGTGCATCTCACAGCAGGAGGGTGTGTTCCTTCTTAGGGATATACACGAGGGTGCCTGCGGCAACCACGCCTCCTTCGGGACTCTGGTCGACAAAACGTTTCGCATGGGTTATTACTGGCCCACAGCGCTACAGGATGCCCGGGATGTGGTAACTAAGTGCAAGGCATGCCAATTTCATACCCGAAAGGCCCATGAGCCCGTCCAAGAGCTCCAAACAGTCCCCCATCATGGCCTTTCTCCACATGGGGTCTGGATCTGCTCGGCCCTTTCCCCAAGGGGTTCAAGGGCTGCACGCACTTGCTCGTCGCCATCAACACCTTTACAAAGTGGATTGAGGCCGAGCCTGTGTCGTCTCTTCACGCCAAAACGGCTGTACGCTTCTTCAAAAGCAATGTGATCACGCGCTCCGGGATTCCCCATAAGCTGATCACCGATAACGATCCCCAGTTCAGAAGCGAGCTATTCCAGGAATACTGCGAACAGCTGGGCACCAAGGTCTGCTTCGCCTCTGTGGCACATCCACAGAGCAATGAAGCAGTCGAGCGAGCTAACGGACAGATAGTCCAGGATATCTAACGGCGTGTGTTCGCTGCACTCAATCAGCACAAGAAAGCCTGGGTCGACGAAGTTCTTTCCGTCCTCTGGGCCGTTCGCACCACAGCCAGCCGGGCAACCGGGGGAACTCCTTTCCAACTGGTTTATGGTGCATAAGCTATCCTGCCCGCCGAAGTGGTACTCGACTCGCCTCGCACGAGCTCGGTCAACTTGGTTGACGCAGAGTAAGAGCGCTTTCTCGAACTCGATCTCCTTGAAGGCACACGCGACCGGGCACAAGTCAGAATAGCGCGCTACCAGCAAGATCTTCGTCGGCACGCTGCCAAACCTGTCCGACCAAGGGTTTTGAAGGTGGGCGACCTAGTTTTGCGTCACGTCCAGAGCCTGTCCAATGCCAACAAGTTAACTCCCCGATGGGAGGGCCCGTTCACGGTCATTTCCACTGCTCGCCCGGGGGCTGTTCGTCTGGCAATGGAGGACGGGAGAGAGTTGACCAGCACTTGAAACATCGACCAGCTTCGAAAGTTCTTTGTGTAGGTCTTTCGTTTGTTTTCTCAGCTTTGCGCTTTTGTCAAACTTCACGTCTTAGTTCGTCCAAGTCTCTCGGGCTGCTATGTAAAGTTCAATCCAACAAATAGTGAATGCTCGCGGCCTCCTGAGGCCCTTTTCACATCTTGTTTTCTCAGACTATTTTCTCTCTGGTAACACTTGATGGCTGCCCGATCTTGCGAACTCTTGGCTCCGCGATCTTTAGGATTTCCCTGCCCGTATCTAGCTTCAGCAAGGTCCTGAGCTCAGGGTTGCGTAACAAGGCTTTTTTGCCTTGCGACTAAGTCTGCTCTCGTAAGTCCCCCGCGGCAGAGGCACTTACCGCGCTCGGCACAACCACTCGGCAAAGCCTGTTCTTGTAAGCCCCTGTGGCAGAGGCACTTTCCTTGTTCGGTTACCTTTGAATCGCCTAACTTACGCTGACGAACAGTTCATGGAATGAGCCGATCAGGATGCGGGTGTCACTCTATCTCTCTATGCACGTGCTTGAATTCACAAACTTAGGTCTTCAAGCATCGTCCGTACCGGGAGCTAGGGTGTCGCTCTTCTTCTTGTGCACCTGTTCGAGTTCGCAAAATCAAGTTTTCGAACAGATGCACAATGGGCTGGGAGTTAGGTTGGCGTCCTAGCGTTTTTTCAGAAAGCTCTCTAGCGCTGTTTTGCCTTGCTCTTAGTTTCCTGTTCGTTCTTGTCTTTTTGCTGCTTATTTTTGCAGGGAAAAGATAAGTTTTTATTTACACTAACAAAAGTTTACAGGAGTACAAGGCCCTTTCGAATACTGTCCTACTGCTACTCCTTAGAAGCAAGCTGCTCCTTCAGCTCCTCAATTTCTAACTTGAGGCGCAGGGCTTCTCCTTGGGCTTTGATCCCCTCCTTTGCTTCAGCTCGGAGGCGCTCGGCTTCCTCCTTGCTGACCGATCTGTGCTTGGTCTGCTCCTTGGCCTCTGCACGGAGGAATTCGACCTCCTCGGTCTTGGCCCGCAGCTGCTCGGACAGACTTTCGTTCTGACTTCGCTGTTGCTCGGCGGTCTTGAGCTGCCCGGCCAGCTCCTTGACCCTTCCTTCCGCGGTGCTCGCCCTCGCGGCCAGTGTGCGAAGCTCCTCGACCTGTTCCTGTGAGATCAAGGGTGTTGATACCCTCTCCTCTGTCAGTTGGGCCTTGAGTTTCTTCACCTCCGCCTCGAGTCAGTTCCGACGGTCGGCTGTGGCCATGAGCTCCTCCTCGAGCCACCTCGTGCGGCGCTGCCCCTGGAAAGCTCCTATGATGGCGCCGCACTCGATGGTGATGCCTTCTTCGAAGTCCTCCATGGTGCGCCGCAAGACCTGAGTGAGAGAAGAACAACTCCGTTATACTGGGTTGTTGGTAACTTAAACGGACAGGTTTCTGGTTTAAGACTTACCTCTCGAAGCCTGAACTTCAAGTTCTGGGCTAGACGCCCCCCGAGGCCGTGGGTTGCGAAGCCCTGGCTGCTCGGAGCGGCTGCAGCGCGGCGTTCTCTCCGCCGCGTCTTCTCCTTACGGGAGCGCGTTCGCTTGGAGGCAGTGGCAACGGGCGAGGACCTTTCGCCCTCAAGCCCTTGCCTTTCTTCCTCTTCCTCCGCCCGATCATCCTCGAGCAAGACCGGCGTCGCTCTGCTCGGCGACGTCGGTGGGACCGCCGGCAGTGTGACTTGCTCCCCTTGCTCGCGGCCATCTCCTCGCTCCCTGGCGATAGGCTTCTCGCCCTGCTCGCCAGAAGTTGCCGTCGCCACAGGTATGAGCTACCCCTGCGACGAAGTGCTCGGCAGGACCGTCTGCTCGGTCCCGCCCCGGGCAGCCGGCAGCACCAACACCTTGGCTCCTCCCTTCGTGGCGTCGTGCCCCGCTTCTTCGGCTTCCAGCCGTTCCACCGCGCTCTTCAGCGTGTCGATCTGGTCGCTGGAGCCCGGCGGGAGCACAGCCCACGCTGCCAGCCTGTCCTTGAGGGCGGCCAACCTCACTGCCCACGACGGACCGTGTAGGTGCTCGAGCAGCAAAGACCGCTCGATCGCAGCGCCCACGTTGTCGCCGGCGATCACCTCCTCGGCAGCTGATGAAAATAAGGTGTTAAGTCCTGATCGGTTCGGTAGAATGTAAAGGGACATATTCTTCGCCATTGCATACCTGCCGTGCCCGTCGCGGAAAGCTTGACCTTCTTCTTTGCTCCGTGACGGAGCTCACGCCTCTTGCTCGGCGGGTCCTCGGCTCCTTGTTCACCTGGGCCACCGGGCGCCCGCGGCGACAAACTCAGCTCCCTGGTGAGCTGAGCACTCTTTTTGCGCAACGCAAGGAGGGCCTCCTTGCGCGCGACTTCTTCCTCGAGCCTCCTCTGCTCGGCGATCTGTTGCAGCCGTTCCATATGGTCCGGGTGAGCCCGTGCATAGCGTTTAAGCCACAGTGTCATGTTTCGTGCCTCCTCGTCACTTTGCTCGGTGAGGAGGGAGGGACTTGGGCGTTTCTCGCTTGGCTGGCCGTGTGTATGCTTGGCCTGCTCGGCGCGCTTCGTCGTCGCAGAGGGCTTCAGAGGCGGTTGGCGGCCGCTACGGCGCGGCGAGCTCCGCGTCGGCTCGGCAGCCACCTTAGGCTTCACGGCCACCTTGGCCTTGCCCTTCCTCGCTTCCTCCTTGTCGGATCCTGAGAGATCATCGACGATCCCGCCGATGATCAGCTGCTCGTCCTGCATATGTGGAGGCGAATGTGAGCATGTCATAGTTGCGTAAGTCTAGCAACTCAGAGGGAGTTCTGCGGAAGTTACCTCTGATGAGCGGACGAGCACGTTTCTTGGGCATGTGTGCGCCACCACGCCGGTGACCTCACTGTCCTTCCTGGCAGCCTTCAGCATGACGTCGACCTGCTCGGTCACCCATGCGTCCATAGGTTTCTCTGCCCGAACAGAAGAGGTGTTCAGTTCCTGTTCGGATGAATCACCAAAGAAAGGTTGAGCGTTTGAGGAACTTACCCGAGCTTTCCCTGGTGATGTCCTCCCAGCCTTCTATCTTGTAGAAGGGGTAGGACCTCTTCCGTAGCGGACATATTCTGTTCGCCATGAAGTTTCGAATGATTTGCCTGCCTGTGAGCCCGAGGCCCACGAGAGAGGCGATCTTCCGAGTCAAATACCACTCCTCGCTGGTCGGCTCCGGCCGCGACATCTGAGTTTCCTTCGCCGGCGCTTGTCCGGTGAAGAAGAGCTTGCTGTCGCCGCTCCTCTTGGGGTAGAACCACCTCATCCACCACGGCCCCATCGAGTCGAGCAGTGGTGGACGAGGGTATGGCGCGTCGTCGGCGGTGGCCTGGAGCTGGAGGTAGTAGCACCCAAGCCCGGAAGTGGCGGAGCTGCTCCTCGTCTCTGTGTAGTAGTGGAGGAACAGCCCCACCGACGGTTCAACGCCCAGATAGCCCTCGCACAGGTTTGCGAAGACGGCCATATGGAGGAACGAGTTGGCGTTGAGATTCGCAACCTCCAACCCGCTGATGTTCAGGAAGGCCTCCACGAAATCGCTTTCGGGAGACCTCAGCCTAAACATGGCGAACTGCTCGAAGTTGACGAACTCGTCCTCGAGCGGCTTCGGTGTTTCCTCCTCCCCGGGCAGCCTCCAGCTGCCGGCATCGATGTGTCCCTCTGCCTCTAAAATCTTCAAGTCTTCCTCGGTCATGCTAGTGCCCGAGAATTTGGCCATAGCAATCCCCAAGGTTGACGAGTAGGTTTGGAGGTGGGTTGTGGTTGGTTGGTGCTAGCGCAGTAGGAAAAGGGCTTGGGAAGGAAAGGCGCGCAAGAACGGAAGTGGCGAGCCGCGGGCGGCTTGGTGTTCTTTATAGCCCTGGACGAGCAGCTCTGCAACGGTTTCTTGCCACAAAACGGCTAGTTTTTTACTGCAACGGCTAAGTAAAAACGGTTGCCCGTTCTGGCTGTGCAGCGAAAGTTACCGTTGAGATCTGTCAATGGTTACTTTTTCTGGCTTCTATAACGAGGGCTGGGTGCTCTGCTCGGACAGATGTTGTTCCCTGTTCAACGCAATAGAGTTGCTTAGCACTGGGCGGGTTTGTTCGGTCCCTAACAAGTCTTGTTCGGTTGAACCTTAACCTGTTAGATTGCCTTTTGCATGTCTTTGTAGCAGGATAATTACCCTCTTCGTGACTTAGAGTCTCAAGAGGAAGACCCCACTCAAGTGAGTCCTTCCACTTGAGTCTCGGGGGCTAGCTGTCGGGGATAAAATCATGGCCCATTGCCATGGCCCACTCCCTGACAGCCCAATTGAACAGTCTCCTAGGGCCTAGCACCCTAGAAGGTTCTATCATGCCCATGTGCATCCTGCCGAACAGCTTCCTGCTTGGTACGGTGCGTAACGGCCTAGGATTCGTGTTTGAGTCCGTCTCAAACAAGAGTTCTGCACGGCTACATGAAGACCCGGCGTGGTTTCCCGGATTGGAGCAAACGCCGTGATCCCCAAGAATTGGAGTATACCTTATCTACCTCGAGATGTATTTGGCATGTATATGAGTTCGTTACGATCTCGTGGTTAGCCCGACCCGATTATCCCTCGGTAGGTCGGTTGTTCAACACTATATAAACAGGGCCCCTACGGCGTGTAGAGGGCAACGCAAGTACGACCGGAAGCCAAGATCGCATACTACTTACTGTACACCCATAATCTCGCCCAGACCTGTTCGTCTCGTCGAGTTCCTCCTTGTAATCCTCTTTCGTATAAAGAAGCGCTGGACGTAGGGCTATTATCTCCCTGGGAGAGGCCTGAACCAGGATAAAAACCCTGTGTCTCCCTATGGCTCGTTGGTTGCTGTTTGCCTTGCTCGGCAGGTCTTCTATCTCCCTTTTTCAAGAACCTTAGTTGACTCTTCGTGAGTTCATCAAGCGCCAGGAGCAATTCATCGCCAATTTCCAAGGGACCTATGGAAGGCCCGCGAGGAGATGGGAGATTGGACAGCTACACCGGCGTAAGAACGAGACTCTTCGTGAGTTCATCAAGCGCTTTACCAAGAAGAAGAACGAGATCCGGGACGTTTCGGAGCAAATGGTCATTAACGCCTTCTTCGCTGGATGTAAATCCGAGGAGTTGATCAGGCAGATGACCCGGGACCCCCCGCGTAATCTCAAGGCCATGTTCACAATGGCGGACCAGGAGGCCGAAGCAGAAGAGGCCATCGCGAATCATCGCGGTGGCAATGACGGAGGCCCCAAGAAGAAGCCTAACGACGAACAAGGCAAACCCAAGGATAAGAAGCGGAAGGGGGGTGAGATGGCCGCCAATATAGAGCGCAACCGACCTAAGCCCCCTAACGACAACGACTACAACAAAGTCATGGATTCGGTATGTCCCTTCCATCCGCGAGGAAAGCACTCTACCAAAGACTGCCTCATTATGCAGAAGTTTGCCTGGAACTCCAACCAGCCGGCGGCAAAGGGCAGTCAAGGCAAGAAACCTCATGGAGATTACTAGAACGCTGAGCGCGAGATCAACTACATCTTCGGGGGCTCTGATGCGTACGAGTCCAAGCGGAAGCAAAAGCTTACCACTCGGGAGATCAACGCTATCATGCCCATGACCCCAAAATACTTGCGCTGATCTGAGGTGCCCATCACCTTCGACCGATCGGACCACCCGGATCACATTGCCTTCCCAGGGAGGTATCCACTGGTGCTGGATCCGGTCGTGCGAGGAAGCAAACTGAAGAGGGTTCTGGTCGATGGCGGGAGTGGGATTAATGTCCTTTTCGTTAAAACCTTGGACCAGATGAATATTCCGCGTTCCGAGCTACGGCAGGGATCATCACCTTTCCACGGGGTAATCCTCGGGACGTCTGCAATACCACTCGGACAGATCTCTCTGCCCGTCACGTTTGCGACTCAGGATAATTATTGGACCGAGAGTCTGAGTTTCGAAGTGGCTGATTTTGAGACGGCATACCAGGCCATCTTGGGAAGGCCGGGGATTGCCAAATTCATGGCGGTTCCCAACTATACCTATCTCGTCTTAAAGATGTCAGGTCCCAACGGTGTATCACCCTCCCTGGTGACGTTAAACAGTCCCTGCTCTGCGATAGCGAAAGCTGTGAGATGGCGCGGGCACTGGACTCATCTGTTGAGATGGAGAAGATCCGGCTGGAGGTCGCATCCCATCAGGAGGAGGGGGACGTCCCCGCCAAGAAGCAGGCCAAAACATCCATCCAAGCAGCCGAAGAAACCAAGAAGATTCTGTTGGACCCGTCCGACCCGGACAAGACAGTTGTGATTGGGACAGGGCTCGACAGCAAATAGGAAGACACGCTCGTCACTTTCCTCCGGGCTAACCAGGACGTGTTCGCTTGGAAGCCTTCGGACATGCTTGGCGTTCCGAGGGTGGTGATCGAGCACTCTCTCCAATCCGGTCCTGGTGCAGAAGAAGAACAAGACATGGCGGATGTGTGTCGACTACAATGATCTCAACAAAGCGTGTCCCAAGGATCCTTTTGGGCTCCCCCACATCGACCAAGTGGTGGATTCCATCGCCGGGTGCGAGCTCTTGAGTTTTCTGGACGCCTACTCGGGCTGTCATCAAATCAGTCTGAAGGAGGAGGATTATATCAAGATGTCGTTTATTACGCCTTTTGGTGCTTTCTACTATATCACAATGCCATTCGGATTGAAAAACGCTGGCGCGACTTATCAGCGCACCATACAGCGGTGTTTTCACACTCAGCTCGGACGCAACGTGGAGGCGCCTATGTCGACGACGTCGTCATAAAAACTAAATCCAGATGGGATCTCATAACAGATCTATCTGAGACATTCAAGAGCCTAAGGGCATACCGGATGAAGCTAAATCCCGAGAAGTGCGTCTTTGGGGTTCCGTCTAATAAACTACTCGGATTCATCATCTCCCATCGGGGGATCGAAGCCAATCCAGAGAAGGTCAACGCCATCATCAAGATGAAGCCCCCGGCCAATCAGAAGGATGTGCAGAAGCTCACTGGATGCATCGTGGCACTCAGCCGATTCGTTTCCCGACTCGGGGAGCGAGGCATGCCTTTCTTTAGGCTCCTACGCCGACAGGACGACTTTCAGTGGACAGTGGAAGCACAGCAAGCCTTCGAAGATCTAAAGAGGTTCCTCACCACGCCTCCGGTGTTGGTCCCTCCCATGCCTCAGGAGCCCTCTTACTCTACATCGGCGCCACGACTCACGTCATCAACAGTGCCCTGGTGGTTGAACGAGATGAGGAGGGCTCCCTCCAGAAGGTACAGTGTCCGGTCTACTTCGTAAGCGAGGTATTGGGCGAATCTAAAACAAGGTACCCACAAGTTCAAAAGCTCTCTCCATATTATACCTTTTTAGTACTCTGTCTATATATGCCTTTTGTGATAGGCCTAACTTTCCTTTGGACCGATCTCGGTAAATCTCAATGCCCAAAACATAACTTGCTTCACCAAGATCCTTCATATCAAAATTTGAGGACAAAAATCTTTTGGTCTCAAACAGCATATCCTTATTGCTGCTAGCCAATAAGATATCATCCACATAAAGCACCAAAATGGTGTACTTACTTCCCTTATACTTAATGTAAATACAGTTGTCCACTTCGTTTTCTTTAAAACCAAATTTTCTAACAATTTCATCAAACTTTAGATACAATTGCCTTGACGCTTTCTTTAAACCATAAATTGATTTCTTAAGTTTGCACCCCATATATTCCTTACCTTTCACGACAAAACCTTCCGGTTGAGCCATGTAAACATTCTCTTGCAAGTCATCATTTAGGAATGCAGTTCTAGCATCCATTTGATGTAATTCTAAATCAGAATGAGCCATAAGTGCCATGACAATTCTAAAAGAATCTTTAGTTGAGACAGGCGAAAAAGTATCATTATAGTCAATGCCCTCTCTTTGTGAGAAGCCCTTAGAAGCCCTTAGCAATGAGCCTAGCTTTGAACCTTTTGATATCTCCCTTGGAGTCATGCTTGACCTTGTAGACCCATTTACAGCCTAGTGTTTTGACCCTGTCAGGGATCTCTACTAAGTCCCATACATCATTTGTGCTCATTGATTTTAATTCATCCTTCATGGCATCAAGCCACTTAGATGAATGTTCACTCATCATTGCCTCCTTATAGGAGGTGGGATCATCTACCATATAGACGACATAGTTACCACTAATGGCAGATCTTCTATCTCGCTGTGATCTTCTTAAGAGTTCAACATTAGCAATAGAAAGCTGTTGAGGCTCATCATCATAAATATCTAACTCCTCAACAGGTGGTGCAACCGCAGTGTTTTCGACTGGAGCTGTAGTCACCTGGGTCGCTGGAAAAATAGGCTCATCAATCATCGGTGTGGAAGAAAAATCCCGCACCTCCTCAAGGTCTATTTTCCTCGACTCCGGGCTCCCACTGATTTGGCCATTTTCTAAGAACACAACATGTCTCGTTTTCACAAACTTAGTGGTACGATCTCGACAATAAAAACGATATCCCTTAGACATGTCGGGATATCCCACAAAATGGCAACTAATAGTTTTAGGATCTAATTTCCCAATTTGTGGATTGAATATCTTAGCCTCAGCGGGACAGCCCTAAACTCTTAAATAGTTTAAGCTCGGTCGTCTCCCAGTCCATAATTCATAAGGTGTTTTTTGAACTGATTTACTGGGGACCCGATTAAGTATATGAGCACCTGTCTTTAAAGCTTCCATCCACAAGGTGACTGGTAAACTGGAATGGCTAATCATACTATGTACCATGTCCATAAGAGTACGATTTCTTCTTTCAGCCATGCCATTTTGCTGAGGTTCACCAGGCATGGAATATTGGGCTACAATTCCATTGTCTTGAAGAAACTTAGCGAAGGGACCAGGGATTTACCCCAGAGTAGCATGTCTTCCATAGTACTCTCCCCCTCGATCAGATATTACTACCGTTATCTTTAAATTGAGTTGATTTTCTACTTCAGCCTTGAATATCTTAAATTTGTCTAATGATTCAGATCTACCACAAATGGGGAAAATGTACCCATAACGAGAGTAATCATCAGTGAACGTGATAAAAGACTCAAATCCATCAATAGATGCTACAGGAAAAGGCCACAAATGTCAATGTGAATTAATTCTAAAAGCCCAGAGCTTCGTGTAGCACCTTTCTTAATTTTCTTAACATATTTTCCCTTAATACAGTCTATGCAATGATCTGCGTCGGAGAAATCTAAAGAATGTAAGATGTACTTTATGAGACGCTCGATTCTCCCCCTCGAAATGTGGCCCAAACGACAGTGCCACAATTTTGATGACGTCTCATTAATCACATTATCATTGACATCATTACATACATTCATACATGAATCAGAGAGAGACAACAAATAAAGCTTGTCTTGTCAGATGGCACGACCAACATTAATTGAATCAAATTTAAGAGTGCATTTATTGTTTTCAAATATGAATTGGAAACCCTCATCATTCATCAATGAAACAGAAATTAAGTTTCTTCTAATAGAAGGAACATAAATAACATTATTTAAGTAAAGTACAAAGCCACCATCTAAATTCAACTTTACAGTCCCAATGGCCTTGACTTCTGCATTCTTCCCATCAACAACCTTGAAGTTTCTCTCACCGCCTTTTAGTATTCTCACGGTATGGAATCCCTGTAGTGAATTACAATGTGCACAGTTGCACCAGAGTCAATCCACCATGCATTAGAGGGAAAAACTAATATAAAGTGACTCATCTATACAAATTTAACAAAATTGAACAAACTCAAGTTTTAAATTGAGATATTAAGCAGCAAATCAAATTAATGTTTTTCCTAGTTTTTATAAACAATAATAACAGAAAAATTTACATGTGTAATAATAGAATAATAAAATGCATTTTATTGACGGCCTACGAATAAGCCATCTAGAAAAATCAACTACTCTCAACGGCTTGATAGCGAACCATCGAGAAATATTAACGTTGTTGTTTCACGCGGTAGGCGGTGCGGTACCCTCAACGGTGTGAAACCTAGCCGTCAAGATAAAGTATATGTATCTCGATGATTTCATCTCGGCGGTCGAGACAAGCAAATAACTCTCGATGCATTGTTTGTTGCTGACCGTCGAGACGTACATATGTTATATTCTAATCTTAATGGGGAAGCGTAATAAGGATCATTAGCCCAAAGATTAAACACAAAGACTTAGAGAATCCTCACTGTTGCTTGAAGTCGCCATCGGGTAGATCGTGTCTTAGGCTGAAGTACGTGTCCTGCTTGGTGGAGAGCCGAGGCAGATGGTCGTAGTGGACGCAGGGAGACGGTAGCAGTGACGACCTCGCCGGCGGCAACTTTCCCAGTGTTGCAGGGCGCCCAGAAGAATCGGATCGGGCCTGAGAGGGGTTTGTATGGGAATCGCGAGTCTCGTGTAGCGTTGGCAATCACGAGGTGTCGGCGACCCTATTTATTGTAGCGCTGCGCATCAAGGGGCCGCAACCATCAGTTGGTCGTGCGCCTTCGATTAGGGCACGGTTAGTTGTGGGGGCTAACAGCTCCCTAAGTTTCAGGCCGCATCCAAAATCATAGACAATCGACCCTGCTACCTTTTCCTATAGCGCATGGGCGGACCTTGGGAGCAAGAACCGCTAGACTTGGGAAGCAAGAACTTTTGGAAAATTAATATATACAAAAAACAACTGTGTTGGGGTTGGCAGGCAGCTCGCGCGTGCTCTGTTCTACTGGCCTCTCTCTCTCCCCCTCAATTGCTGGGTCAAAAGTCAAAACGGAACATTTTTCGAAGGCCGGGAAACGCTGAATATCTGCAAGTTGAACGGTTGAACCCTAGCTACGCAGCTTCATCGATCATGTATCATTTCTTCCCAAGGGGCGAATAGACAAAAGAGGGAGTAGTGTGACAGAGGCACGGCCCGGATCGTGCGTCAAAAGTCTATCAAATAACTCTACCAACCACTGTTCATCCGTATCACACAAGGGCCTCTCATCCGACCGCAGCCTAGCCGGCCAGGCATGTCATGCAAATATGTTGTTCCTTTTTAGATATCCTGCAGCCATAAATTGGTCCATTTTTTAAACCATTGTTTGGTGTTATAAATATCTAGTATATCTTCTCAAAAATTTTCAATAAATCAATTTTTCCACAATTTTGTTTTTCTTCCGGCAACCTAGGTCTTGTTTTTTTCAGCACGCGTATCTCGTTGCGTTTGACGTATTACCGTAGCAAATTTTATAGCACTCGAAAAGAGATCTAAAGAATATACAAAGATAATTAAAAATAGTTTTAGGATCTTTGAAAAGACTACTAAAAGATACGAAAAAATCGTTACAAATTATCACATCATATAGGCTATATAAAAATAACAAAATTTGCTACATTAATACACAACAGTGTAACGCTAAAAAGAATGGCGCCCTAAATTGGATGCTCGCAACGTGACGTAAATATCCAGCAAGCTACCTGGTTTGAACCTGGACAGAAATGTTAACTGGATACGCTAGGCCTACACTGACTTGTGAGTTAATTGGCCACCCTGAGGTTTCACATGTGATATCCAAGCGCTACTGCATGCGTTAAGGACCACTAAGTAGTACTCTACTCAAGTACTCATGCCGCCGCTAGCGGTTCGACAACGAATTGGCGTCTAGCTAGTCTGTGGTTATCTGGTACTGTATACAGACACGTTGCCCATGATTTCACCGCTTCAATAACAGAATATTTTGTGTGCCAAACTGTTAAAACATAATAGTCATATTTTAGGATACATTATTAGAGCATGCGCAGCAGGCCCCTCATCACCGGGCCTGCATACGCTAATTAGCTACATGCAGCTGCTCCCGCCCTCGCTTGCGGTAAGCTGAAATTTGAATCCGTGAGAGCCCGCGCGTGCTACAGTGTTTTGCCGGGCAGGATAGAGAGCCTGCTGTTCATGCTCTTACATTGCTAGAGTAGCAACACATCTCTACCGACTATCTGCCAACAGTACCGACAAGTCATCACTACCAATTTAACCCACGGACAAGTAGTGATACCTCGGGGGACTATCACAACCGGTTTGAGTTATGAACTGGTAGTAATGTCATGTATCATTACCGGTTTGAGCCACGAACCGGTACTATTGTCTCATGGAAAGCAAAAGTAAAAAGGGATGCATATCCAAGCCATATCATACGATGGTGGTGGAATATTGGCTAGAAGGGTAAGGCTAGAATCACGATGTCTTGAGTTCGAGTCTTGGTATTATTTAAACATTGAACCGGTAGTGATGTCTATTTTCTAGTAGTGTGATCTTTTTCTGTCAGAACTGCGCTTTACTACCATGCAATTTTTTACTACCGGCCCATTACTACCGGTCATATGCAAACCCCCAGTTGGAGTTCATGATACGAACCAGTAGTATATTATATGGATTAATTCACAACCGGTTCGCGATACCAGCCGATAGTAAATAGCCAACAGACACTATTTGAACACAGTCCTTTTCCTCCTCACGCTACCACGCCCAAGCACGAGGTGTTGGGGAAGTGGTGCCCAATTGACTTAGGTTTGTTGTTTTTACTCCAAATGAAGTGCTTCAAGGTAAGCAGAATCATTCTCACTTCGTTTGTAGTTAGATTTAGGTGGTTCTTCGCTTTTGATTGATTTGGAGAAATCATGTTTTTTTCCATGATGAAGGTGCTTCTTTGCTCTTGAATTTTGATTATAGAACTTGACAAATTCTTAAAAAAGATTGCAAAATTAAAATGTTGTGTATGCTTAATTGGTGTCTTCTTAATTAGATCAAGATGTAGCTCCATTGAAGATGGGGATCTAGCTAAAATTTAAGTTATTGTTGGAAGAGTGCTTAAGGTTTGAAGAAATTATCTGGATTTCCACGTATTGTGAATAACATAGAAGGAGCTAGAGTTCCAATTGAGAAATGGACAATTAATGTGGCTCCGTTCTCTCTTTTTTTAAGCCCATCTAAAATCTCTTAAAATATTTCTTCCCCGTATTTGACCATGTCGCATTATTTTTTAAAAGGTTATACTTGTCTAGAAAATAGGATACAATGTTAAAACAATCATGTAAAGTTTGTTATATGAGAAATTTAAATGAGATTAGGTAATCATAAGAAATTTACATATTCGTTTAATTTAGATTTGTGAAATAATTTTATGTAGATGTACATATAACACTTTAATCAACTCGACTTTGACCATTACAGGGTTCGATCAGTCCTAGCCAAAAGCCGAATCATCTACATCGAATTCTCCACCAATCAACTTACCCACCTCTTTCGAAAGATCGGACACCCCATCGTATCAAGCCCAATCCCTTAATTTTGGCATCGACTTCTCTTGTTTATTTTGTTCTCAACCATTGTTGTTTGTGTCTTTGCGTTTTGGTTAGCCAATTAGGAACCCATTGAGGTTTGGCCTCAACCGGTTCCGGCTCATTCAAGCACTCCTTAGCACCTTTCTTATCTTGCATCGGCTTAATCACCTCTTATGACTGCCTGACGCAGGAGTCTTCTGCAAATTGTTGTCACTTACTAGCTTTGAGATTCTATCCTTAGCCGATACACAATTATTTACCATCTCTTGATCTTGAGCCTCAGGTATCAAATGATGCATGTGTTGCCGAATGCACTGATCATACGACGGTAGCGGCAATCCCACTTTATAGAAATATATAAAGGAAGGACGCCGCCAATGTCTAATATCAAGCTCATCTTTGCAAGTAATATCATCTTTGAATTATGAGCGTTCTTTGACTTGAACGAAATCCTCTCAGGCTTCTCTCACAGACATTGTTCCGACATTGTATCCTATATTGCCTGATACTTCTTCAACAATTGCTCGAAAGAAATTGCCGGCTTGATTGCCGGCTTTTTAGTCTCTGTCTCTAGTCAGCATATACCAGTTGCCTGGCTTTGGATCTTCTTTTGGTTTTATGGTGTAGGATCGTAGGCGCTAAATATCTCTAATTAGCGGAAGCAATCGAGGAAAGTAGATACTCATGCAAGATAAGAAAAACATTACCAGAGACACACGTTTGATAACGCAGTTCGGCACCTGCCTACATCTGCGGGGCAATGATTCCGGACGCTCCTCCCCAATCAAATCCTTTTATAAAGAAGTACAGATCTGCTCTGTATGAGTTACCTTGCTCTGCAACAGCTCCTGGCTACGCCTCACACGACATCTACTGCCCTGCTACAGCTTCTGCAAGCATAACACAACCCCTCGCTCTTCTGCCTCTCTTCTCTAAAAAAAATCTCTTCTAATCTTCCTCTAATCTCTCTGGGATACATCTATCTCTTCTGAGCAACCTCTTTTGGATTCTTAAGACCACCCTTGCAGTAGGATACCGTCTGCTTTGGGTTTTTTATTATCTCCTTCGAGGGATTTTTAGGATCGTTCAGGCTATATTTAGTCTATTTTGGCTTTTACTGCCTACTTTTCCCAGGGAGATGGTTAAGGACCTCAGAAGATAGAGGCTTGAACAAAACGACGAAAGATACTATCGATGAATAGAAGCATGTATTGCTTATTAACATCTCGGAAATATTCTGCCATAGTTAGGGCAGTTAAACCAACTCTCATACGAGCTCCCGGCGGTTCATTCATTTGGCCATAAACTAGAGCTACTTTCAATTCCTCAATATTTTTTTCATTAATTACTCTAGATTCCTTCATTTCCATATAAAGATCATTTCCTATATAATAACCTCTGGATTTTTTTCTAATGTTTGTAGCCGTCATTAACACGTGGAAACCCTAAAACTCCCCTAACCCCGAGCCACCTCATCCCCTTTTATAGTGAAAATAATTCTAAACCAAATCGGGCTCGAATTCTACTCAAACTAGGCCACCCGCAACGCCGCTCGGCCCATCAGCACAGCGCACGCTACCAGCCGCCTGGGCCTCCCGCCCCTCTCTGGCTCCCTCCTGGGCCGCCACCTCACGGGCGTGGCCCTGCTTGCCTGCATGCGCCCAGCATCAAGCACGCTGCCTGCATGCACAGCACATTTGCACGTACAGCTATGGATGCACCTTTTCTGTTTTCTTCTTCTTCTTCTTCTTCTTCTTCTTCTTTTCCTTTTCCTTTCTCCTTTCTTTTTTCTACAAAATCAATCATATATATATATCCAAATCTCACCAAAAGTCATTAGTCCAAAGTTAGTCCAATATATCATCAATCATCCTCAAATATTCATCCAAAACTATCATTTTCCTTTCAAAGATATTCCAATAAATCCAAAAATCCTCCGAAAAATATGTAAATAAATTGAAAAATCATCTCATCACACAATATTCAAAATATTCACTCAACATATGGTCTTCAAAGACTCATTTGCTGGCTTCTTACACGTTCTAGCTCCATTATTTATTATGCTAATCGAACCAAATATCGAGTTCATATGCAAATTTGGGTCCAATATCTTTGCTTGAAAATTCCTGCTCATTACATCATGTATCTTGCTCTTGAATGGTCCCAAATTTGGGTTGTATCTTGCTCATGCGTCCCTTTTGAGGGTTGTATCTTGCTCACACATGGTCCCATTTGGGTTGTATCTTGCTCTTGATCGGATCATGTTCATGCTCCTTTTGCTCACCAAAACAACTACCATGTGCTTAGGATGGTTGTGCTTGCTTGTGATGTGCTTAGATGACAATGGCTTCGCTTATGCTCAAATCATGCTCAATACTTGGATATGGACATTGGCTATTGCAACTAACCCCAATGCCATGAGATATATGCTCTTGTTCTCTTGAGATTGCTTTTGCAGGTTCTTGTCACCAAATTGCCAAAAAGGGGGAGATTGTAAGTTCATAGGACTCCTAGGTCCATAGGTTTTGGCAATTAGGTGCCACGTCAACTAAGGACATTATTTTGCTTAGCATATTCTCTTTATGTCTTCTGGTTGCGTGCGTGTCCGAGGCTCGAGCACGGGTTGTGCGAGTCTCAGTCTCTGGCAAGTCGGTCCCGTTGAGCACTCGTCGTCGTCTCTTCGGGTAGAGTCTGGAACTTTCGAGAGCGTCTGAGAGAGTGCCAGGTGTCCGAGGGGGTGGTTGGCTAGGAGTCGATGCCACCGGATGGGCTCAGAAGCATCCGAGGGGCTTCGTCATGTTCGGGGTTGGTTTCGTAGCCACCAAGTTAATCAAAACCCTTAGGTGCGGAAAAATCCCGCCCAAAAGTCACTCGGTTTGTGTACGGGCAGACGACCGGACGCGTCCGCAGGGCCTCCGGACGTGTCCGGTGAGGTGTGCCCAGGAGCGACCGGACGCGTCCGGTGAGCTCCGGATGCGTCCGGTGAATTCCAGATCGGATCTACCAGTTCATCTCGCGCGTCCGTTTGAACTTGAGGTTGTCTGGATTTGTGCCACGTGTCCAGCCGTGTTGGGGTCTATATAAGGAGCTCGTGGCTGGTGAGAAGGGGTGAGAGAGCTCTTCATTTGGTTTCCTTCTTGCCTTGGTGTTCTTGAGAGCTTCTCCCTATGGGGTTCCCCTCTCCCATTGCTACCTCCACCTAGGGTTAGGGTGAGAGAGAGAAGAGGAGAGGGAGAGAAGGAGCAAGGTAAGCCATGGTTCTCCCACGTCCTCCTCGGTGTTTTGCCCCGTTTTTTCTCGTGTCTTGGTGAGTTCTTGGTGGTCTCCCGATGTTCTTGAGTCGAGTGCTCTTTGGGGTCTTCCCGCCGGAGTTGAGACCCCCCACCTCACAGTGTTCGTGCCTCACCGTTCGGCTTCATCAACCGTACCTCTTCACCGACGAAACCCTAGCCTCGAGCTATGTCACCCGGCTCGTGACCAGGTGCTTCCTCTTCGCCAGGCTCGAAGACCGAGGGAAGCCGTGCCACGACATCAAATCCGGGGCGCAAGGAAGTCGTCCAAGTTGCCGAGTCGCCGAACGTGACCAAGACTCCGTCGTCTCCGCGTCAAGACCAAGTCTTCTGTCCGCGTCACGTGTACAGACACCTCCTTTGCGGGGGTCGGTACCTCTTCGAGGTGCTGGGGTGTCAAGAAGCTGCCAACTTGTGGTGGAGCTCAGCAGCGGTGTATGGGTCGGAGGCGAGCCTTAGGCTTTTGCCCTAAAAGCCTATCGGGTGGATTGCGGGCACGGGACGAGAGTGTCCTGGTCTCTCTTTGAGAGATTCCGCATCGAGGAGTAGGTGATTCATGCCGAATCTCGTTAAAAAATCGGTGAGCCTCCTTTACGTTTCCGCACTTCAATTCTCGCATTTATTATTGCCTCGGCTATTGCTTTAGTTATCCCTTTGGGTATTAGGACTAGAATTTGTATTCCGCTTATGCGCTTAGCTCTAGCTCGAGTAGATTGTCAAGTTAGGTTTCAACCTAGGGTTAGATAACTTAATTTGACTAAACCAAAAAGGAATAAAAATATTAGGAGGTTAAAATCGGCTAAATTCGTCCACTTCACCCCCCTCGTGGCCGTAGATCCTTTCAGGCACACACGTCAGAGAACGGCGATGCCAACCCCGTTGTTTGAGTAGAGGGGTGGCGTGCGCCCACACCGAGGCATCCACATAAGAGACGACAACATCTACCCCGTTGTTGGAGTAGATGGGCGGCGTGCTGCCACGCTGGGGCATGCACATCTTCACGTTGATGGATACGACGGTGCGCAACCCCGCGAAGGGGACCAACCATCGTGTTTAGAACACGTTTGTTCATCGTTTAATCATCGTCTTCAGGTTGGGGGGTGACGACGGTGCCAGGTTCCGCTCAAAGGAACCGGCCGTCGTTTGACGAAGTTGACGTCGCACGATCCCGTGACAGTTGTTGGCCGTCGAATTATTCAACTTGACATGGACGACGATGCACGACCCCGTGACGGGGGTCGGCCGTCGTTTTGATGAAGTGGACGGCGCACGACCCCTTGACGGGGGTCGGCCGTCGTTTTGACGAAGTGGATGGCGCACGACCTCGTGGCGGGGGTTGGCCGTCGTTTTAGCGATGACGGCGCGCGATGATGCACGACCTTGTGACGGGAGTCGGCAACCGACGAAAAGGCATTTAATTTCTTCCAGCACATTTCGTCGGGTTAATTTCGTCGGCAAACCGACGAAATTAAGCCAAGTTCGTCGGTTTTTGGCCGACGAAATTAAATCGTTTTCCTGTAGTGGATATGGACGGCGCACAACCCCGTGACAGGTGTCGGCCGTCGTTTCTGCATTCAACTCGGTGGAGACGACGGTGCACAGTTCCACATGGGGAAACCGGCCATCATTCTATTAAACTTCGGTGAGGGCGACGGTGCACAGCTCATGTGAAGAACCGACCATCACTTTTACTAACTTCGGCGACTATACGAGTATATACGAACACATGCGATACACTAAGAACTCTATAGAAAGCTTAAGAGATAAGCTTTCCAACGGATCCGGCCACACCTCCAAATTCAATCCAAGTCAACGGGAATCACGAAAACAAGTTGATAGACAGAAACTTCCCGGCGCTAAGTCGTCGTATTTTTGGGCCCTAGGCCCGTGTACACCTAGGGTTAGGGTTGTGCATGCGTGGGCACCTATTTGGGTGCCGCCCTCCTCTGGCCGCCGCCCTATATATGTCCCCTGCCGTGCTTCGTTTTAGTTGAGTTTTGTTTAGTTCATTTCGTCACGGTTGTGTGAGATTTCGCCTTGTTCTTCTTGTGTCGGCTAGATCAACAGGACCAAGTTTCTGAACCCCATTGTCCTTGATCTATATTCGCAATTGTGATTGCTTATCATGTGTTCTTGCTCATTATTCGGTTACCTGTAGGAACCGTCCTTCGTGTACAGGTTGATCGTTCCTCTGGTTCGGTCGATAACACTCGTCGTAATGGTTTAGCTATTGCCGGGATTTCCAGTTCCTTGTGGGGTTGGAAGCCGAATCGTATAGGTCTCCGTGACACCTACCGAATTATCCTCATCGTCTCTCACCAGAAGATCGGGACCCACGTCCGCACTCATCAAGTGGTATCAGAGCATCCGGTTACCTGGTGAGAAATTTTCGTTTTCAGTTTAGTAGATTGGTTTCATACCTAGAGTTCAGAAAATTGCCACACACAAAAATATTTGTATCTACTATTGTCCGAGCCTTTTTAGCCTTTACTATTTCTGCAATAGTTCAATTCTTGTTGAATTTGTGTTGCATCGTCGAGTCGTTCCTAGTTTTATTGTTTGATCTTTAGAGTTTCGAGTTCGAGTCATGTTTTTGTCAAAGTGTTCATCGTGTTCTTATTCGTAACTGTCCTGCTATATCCCACCCGATAATATCTTCCAAAAAATAGCGGATTGGTTTACCTTGGAAGAGTCTCACACTTTCCACCTACCAAAACATCTTCCACATCCTCCTGCCCGAGACCCACCCCTCCCCCACCTTGGCCAAGCCCAAAAAGGAAACTCCAAAACCGTTTCCAATTCGTCCTCATGTGCAATTTTGTGGCAGCTGCAATAAAACAGTCATAACTTTTGCATACAAACTCCGATTTGAACATTCTTGTGCTCATTGTAAAATCTCGAAATTTTCTATCAGATCCAACTTTGCCAAAGTCGAAATTAAGATTTCCAAATTCGGCCTCTAACAGTGAGAAAACTAGTCATGTTTGTTAGGCTGATTTCGTATTCACATGTATTCAGTTCGGTGTTTTGCCCATATCTCACTCATATGAACTCTGATTTTGATGATCTTGGATGTTTTGGAAAGATTAGAAGATCCTCTACAACTTTTGTATAGATGTATTTCTTAGATTCGGAGTGTTTGGGGTCTGTAATTGCGTCTAAAAGATTTGTTTCTTCTGATGTCGCATTTGAAAAGTTGAAAAAAAGAGGCAAGTGCAAAGAAAAAGCCGCTGCAAAGAGCCCTTCTTGGTAGAAGTAATTCTTTCTTGCAAAGAACCCATTTCTATACTAAGAGTAGGTTGATAACCCACTGCGGAGGGCATTCTCCCTAATAAAAGCGGATACCTCCGATCCTGCTTGAACAAAACGAAAGATATTATCGATGAACAGAAGCGCGTCTTGCTTATTAACATCTCGGAAATATTCTGCCATAGTTAGTGCAGCTAAACCAACTCTCATACGAGCTCCCGATGGTTCATTCATTTGGTCATAAACTAGAGCTACTTTCGATTCCACAATATTTTTTTCATTAATTACTCCAGATTCCTTCATTTCCATATAAAGATCATTTCCTTCACGACAGTCATAGCTTTTGCATACAAACTCAGATTTGAACGTTCTTATGCGCGTTGTAAAGATCTCGAAATTTCCTATCAGCTCCAACTTTGCCTAAGTCGAAATTAATATTTCCAAATTCGGCCTCTAACAGTGAGAAAACTTGTCATATTTGTTAGGCTGATTTCGTATTCACATGTATTCAGTTCGGTGTTTTGCCCATATCTCACTCATATGAACTCTGATTTTGGTGATGTTGGATGTTTTGGAAAGATTAGAAGATCCTCTACAACTTTTTTATAGATGTATTTCTCAGATTCGGAGTGTTTGGGGTCCGTAATTGCGTCTAAAAGATTTGTTTCTTTTGCTGTCCCATTTGAAAAGTTGAAAAAAGAGGCAAGTGCAAAGAAAAGCCGCACTATAAAAACAAGAAAAGGCAAGTGCAAAAAAAGAGAAAGAAAAAGGCCACACTAAAGAAGTGAAAAAAAAATTGACTTTGTTTTGAAGTGTACTAGTTGGATTGTCGTGACGACGTCTGTGATTAGGCTCGCGTCTCTATTACGGCGTAGCCTAGTATCAGCACGTACCGTCGTTGAACGTTCTTTCAACTTGTTTTTAACTAGTCTGGTTTCAATAAGTCCTTTGCTACATATTAAAGCATGTCCATGCTCCACTTTCTACTAACCAAGCAGGGACGGATTCTAGCCATCGCTTTTATCATCTCCTGATTCGAAGTTATCATCGACCAATTGCCGATTGTACCTACTACTTGCGTGTTAAAAACTGGTAAGAGTAAAAGATAGGTTAGAGAGAGTTTTGCCACTCACACAACCCAGTAGAGCATAGGATATATATACGTCTGTGTATTTTCCTTGTTTCTGATAACAATGACAGGTTCACATGGAAAGAAAGATAACAAAGATGACAAAGAACAATTAAAAGATGTGCCGCCTGCAGAACTTGACATCGAAGAGAGGAACCAACGACATAATCATTTTCAAACAAGATTCGTTGCCAAGGATCACGCTGTCCAAGTCATTATTGATGGAGGTAATCACAATAACCTTGCTACCATGCGTATTGTTGAGAAGCTTGGCTTGATACTGAGTCCACATCCACATGCTAACATGATTAAATAGTTCAACTCTTGTGATAAGTTGAAGGTAAGAAAAACTACTCGAGTACTCATATCTATTGATTCTTATCATGATCATATTAATTGTGATGTTGTACCTATATGGATACATGTTCACTTTTATTAGGTAGACCATGGTTGTATGATAGAGATGTTGTTCATCTTGGTAAAACCAATAAATATAAATTTAAGTTTAAAGGCAAGCAAATTTTGCTAGAACTTACGACCCCTGCTGAAATAACTAAAGCTAATATTTAAAGAGTAAAAAAAGAAAAGCAGGAATGTGATAAAATTGAGAAACATGATGTTGCTAAAAAGAATGAACCATGTGAAAATAAATATAAAATTACATTGAAAAGTCTTGTTATCTTAGTTAAAACGAATTGTGTAGATCATGAATTAGCTAAAGAACCATCCAATGATTTAAAAGATCCATTTATTGTTTTGTCCCCTGTTGGTCCAAACCTTTTGCAGCACAATATGCTCGACTCGAGTACGACTAAAATTCAAGAAAGGATGGATGATGAGGACATCACTGACGAGTTCGCTGTCACTGACGAGCTTGCTGATGGAGTAGAGAAGCGACAAGACGGCATGAATCCTCATGCTATGCCACTCACGCCTTCATCAACGGAGGGTCAACAAGTTATTCCCAAGTTTTCAGAAGTCCCCGACCACTGGGCCCAAGTCGAGAGGACATCGAAGTCGCTGCCGAATCCGATTCGGCCATCCAGGACTAGTGCACATTCAAACGGACGCTCAAATCACATACGACGTCCAAATGAGGCAAATAAGGACTCTTCGAAAAGCTTACGAGATAAGCTTTCCAGCATATTTTACCATGCCTCCAAATTCAATCCGAGTCAATAGGAATCACGAAAACAAGTAAACTGATAGAAACTTCTCGGCGTTGAGTCGTCGTATTTTTGGGCCCATGGCCCGTGTACCCCTAGGGTTAGGGTTGTGCATGCATGGGCACCTGTTTGGGCGCCGCCCCTCCTCTGGCCGCTGCCTTATATAACTCATCCGCCGTGCTTCGTTTTAGTTGGGTTTTGTTTAGTTGATTTCGTCATGGTTGTGTGAGATTTCGTCTTGTTCTTCTTGTGTCGGTTAGACCAACAGGACCGAGTTTCTGAACCACATTATTCTTAATCTATATTCGTAAATATGGTTGTGTATTTTGTGTTCTTGCTCGTTCTTGAAGGAACTATATGCCCAATTGACAATCATAGGCCACATCGGATGTGAGCTCAATGATATGTGGGACCACGTATGACGTGGACAACATGGACCATGTGAGACATGGGCCATGGACCGGGTTAGGGCCTCTAATGTAGAGGGCACACGGTGGGACTATATAAAGGAGGCGGTGGAGAGGTTTGAGACACCCTGAGGAAATTAGGTTTTCCCTCTCCACCAAACCTTAGCCGTCACCTCTCTCCCTCGCCTGCGACCGGCGCTAGCACGTCGCCGTGGGCGGATTCCGATCACCGGATGTGTGTATTCCGGTAGAGGCGCAACACTTGGGGCGCTGGCTTGATCAACCGCAAGACGAACCGAAGAAGACGACGTGATCTGCTCGCGTCCAGAATCTGGTCGCGTCACTGTTTCGCGAATTCCCGTTGATCCAGAAGGAATTTCGTGATGCGGCTGGATGCGTTGGAAAGCTCTCGTCGAGGGCTTGTCCGTAGTGTCCAAGATCGTCGAAAACGGACTCCGGACGAGGCCGGGGCGTCCGTTTGAAGACAGGCTGCGCGGGGAGATCGCGAATCTCGGCGAGCACGCGGAGCTCGTCGACGACCTCCACGAACCCCTTCAAAGAAGCCAAAAGCCACCAAAAGCTCAATTTATACGGTGATCTGAGCTTTTCACAGAAGCTAGTTTTTTCTGGCTTTTCCCAGAAGCAGCTTTTAGAGAAGCTGCAGCTCAAACAAACAGGGCCTAAGTCATCTTCTTTTGAGTCTTGTTGACTTTGTCTTTTGGGCTAGGAAAAGATTGCTCTGTTATGTAGATTTTATTTAATCTCTTTCCTAGTTCTTGTCCCTGGTGATAGGTAATAAATCACCTTTTAGTGTTGTTCTCTTTGGTGTTTCTTTCCTTGTGAACTGTGGAGTAAGGGTGTTTTGAGTGCTCCTCTATGCTGAGAGAAATCACCATTTTAGCCACCTGGTTTTAGTCATGTGCTAGGTGGGTTGTGGCTTTTTGGTGGAGTTTTGGAGTTGTGAGTCTGAGTGTCTTGTAGTGAGGGGAGCTATGTATCAAATGCTTTATATATACTTTTCGTTTTTTAGTTTCTACACTGCATTGCATCTATATGTATTTGGGTTTAGTTTTCTCAGTTGGTCTAGAGTTATAGTGCACCTTACATGGACTTCTGGCGTGCATCACACAAACCTCTCATCTTGTCTACAAGTTGCTTTCATGTGTAATAGGCAATATTTTCTTCTATGGTTAGTTGATTCCTCAGTCTTTTAGGTATAGCGCATTTTGGCTGTTGAGTAATAGGGCATATGTTTGAGCCTCTAGCATCCAAATCGTTGATCTATCCTTCCTATGTAAGGCACACGGGAAGATGAGAGTGAGTCTAAGTTTTAGATTGTGCTATATCTCTTCCATATTCTTAGGTGACTTATTGGCATATTTTGTGATTTTCATCTCCTCATCCTTTGCGTTTTGGTTCTTGTGCTACAACTTGACCTAGTTCAAATTTAACAAAAAAAATGATTTAAACTTAACTTAGTAGTTGAGCGGGAGTTGTAGATCACCTTGCATCATGCATCACATATATACTTCTTTTTCATTTCAAGCTTTGTCTATTATAATCGTGGATCTTATCCATGTTGTGCATCTTTCTACTCTTATGACAATCATGGCTAGCTTGTTCATGTTTAGATTGCTTTCATTTAAACTTGCTAGGCTAGCCAAAAATCAAATGTTTTTGAACATTCATGAAAAATTTGATGAGATTTGTAACTTTTACCTGCTAATATCTCTTCTAGATGTTGATGTTTGTCTTGGTATCTTTTCGGCAATCTTTTCGGCAGGATTGAAATATTTGCATATGCCCATCCTTTCTTTCCTCATTCAAAATGCTTTTATGTTAGTATTTCAATGAGGACAAAAAACAAGTAAAAAATTAAAAATAGAAAACGAACTCTGACATTCGCTAAGAGTAATAAAAGGAAAGTTTGAAAAATGAGCAAAATGTGAAAAAAGAGGTTAAAACAAAAAATATATTTTCAATTATAAAATAGATCTATGCATGCTCAGGTATCTCTCCTTTTTGTGCAAAAGGTTGCACTTAAGTTTGGCTCATTTGACACCTTGCAAGAATTAGCATTTAGTTTTGAGGTTATCTTGCTAGGTCTTCTTGTAAAACTAATGTGATTTTGCATTACTTGTTACATAGTTAAAAGGTGAGATCCTAGATATGAATTTGATAGCCAAATCAAATTTGAGTAGCTTGGTTCTTTTAAATGCCTCATGATCTATTTGAATAATCTACAAAGCTCTCTATGTTGCATTTCATGCATACATGCTCTATCTTGTGCCAAAAAGAAAATTCTTCTCCTCTGAATTGTTCTCTTGATGCTTATATTGCCAAAAGGAGGGGGAGAAATTTGGGCTATTTTTTTCGAAAATTTTGGCATAGCATAGATTTTCCAAAAGAGGTATTCTGGGTATAGCTAGAAGTATTTCTTGATTGGCATACTTATACATGTTATTAAATTGCCCCTTCTTTGGTCCAAGTATGGCTTGTGGCATTCAAATTTCCTTTCTGAGTTCATTTTAAAAAACTTCTCAAAATCCTTTGTGTGTTTGTCAATATATTCATTAAGGGCGAGATTGTTAGACCATGTCGAGGTTTCCCCTTGTGTGATGAACATATTGACAACGCATTTGATTGTGAAAATGAATTTTTGAAGTTGGATTTGGATTGTGTTTGAAATGTGCTTTTGGGTGTGCTGTCAAAAGTCCACTGGACTAGGTATAGTGGCCGACGGACTAGGTCCGATGAGGTTGTCAACGAACTTGATCCCATGGCTTGTGTGGTTTTGGGTTTATTGGACCGGGGTCGATGGTGGTCTAATCGGGTCTGGTCACCTTGTTCGAACGAAGTCTGGTGGAGCTATTTTACCTTAGGTCGAGTGATTTTTCATTTATTTCGACACAATCTCTTTAGGATTTGTGCATATGGCTAGTTTATGGATGATTGTTGACTAATCATACAGGTGATGGAGGTAAGTTGTTGTGGATGGATTAATCTTCTAAATACATGTCAAGGTGCACTGTGGTCGGCAATGTGTCGGGCCTCAGGACGCAAACTAGCCGTTTGGGGGTCCCAAACGATGAGGAAGTTGCGCGGGATGGTCGAACATGGACTTGGCGATCAAGAAGTAGTCATGATGATGTGCATAACGGACTTAGCCAGTGTGAGCATCCGAGGCTCGACAAGCAGTTGAAGATGACGGAAACCGGCTAGGTCTGGAATCGGCTACGTCTGGTGTGTGTGGGGTCGTGTGGGCCATGTAAAGGAATATGTTCCCAGGGATGTGTTGACCATATTCATGTGTTTGTGGGCTGTAAAGAGTGTATGAATCTCATCCATCCATGTGTATTCCAAAGGTGGAGGGAGAAGATGATTTTTGGAGCCATCCCACCTTTGGGATATAAAAGGAGGGGAGGGGGAGCCTCCCAACCTAACACTTGTGCTAGTTGAAACTTATGTTTTGTTGTATTTGTGATGCACTTGTAAGTGCTTTTTTTTTTTTACTTTGGTGTGACTTTCTAATAACCCCAAGGTAAAGCAATAGAATGCACCGAATGTTTATACAAGTTTTGTTTAGTTGTCTTGTTTCTTTGGTGCTTTTGTTTGCATCCAGTTTATTTGTTTTACTTCCTCCTTGTTGCTAATCCATGGTGCCTTGAGATCAATTTTTCCAACTAGTTACATTGCTAGTCAAATTTTTTTCCTTCACATAGCTTGCAGAGGCAATTTATCAATCAAGCTCTAAATTAAGCAATAAATGTGTTTGTTATTAATCTCCAAAATCACACAAGGCTAGCTTGAACTTACATTTCCTCATCGTCAGAAATGTTGGCTTCATCAAGAGCAGCCAAAACCTTCTGAAACAACTTCTATCCCTTGAGATACCTGGACATATTCTTCTTATCCGTTTCCGCCATCTTTTTGATGTGGTTCATGTTGGTGTAGAGGTTCTTCTTGGGAGAAGCGTAGATTTCTTGTCTTTTTCCATCTTGGGCACGTCATCGAAATGTGCTTGGGGCCACCGCACTCAAAGCACCTGATCAGTCCTCGCTTCCTCTCCATCACCCTCTTGTATGAGTGGTTGAACTTTCTGCCAATTAAAACAAGATGGCCTTCTTGAAATGTGTACGTCCATGTGCTGATCAGACAACTCATAGATAGTAGCAACATAAACTCCAACGACAGAAAGGACTGGTGGCTAAGACTATAGAGAATGGACCATGTTGTCTCAAGAAATGCTTAAGTTTCTGAGTCTTGAGATTAGAGAAAAGACCATCCAATGTTAGCTTAGTGAAATTAGCCGCCTGACGAATGGTGCTAACCATCACATCCACGATATTCATATCCAAAGTAGACAAGAAGTGGTGAGATTTCTCCACGTCAGTGTTTTAGAACTAATAGACCATAGGTCGACGAGCATTTTTGTGAACCACCTAAAATAGACATCTAGCGTTTCACCCGATTTTTGCATGAACAAGCTGTATTCCTTAAATTTGTCCTACCTCAAAATTTTAATCCGTTATTACCCCTCATGGTATGCTTGAAGGGTAGACCTAACATCATGAGTGGACTTTATGTGAGCGATGCCCTCATACTCATTCCTACTCAGCCCCTGAATAAGACAATTGCGAGCTTTAGCATTCAACTCGACATCAGGCTGGTTGGCAGCTGTAATAGGATCAGGCACAACAAAGGGATTATCAACTTTCAACCAAATGGAAAATTGGCTCCAAAGAAAAAGGACGGCTTGGTGGAGTACTTTTTATCCACCATAGCTCAAGATCAAATAGGAAAGGCTGAAATGACTGGTGAAGATAACGAAGAGAGCGCATCATGGCTCTAATACCACCGTGGAACCAAACTACAATGCTCAGAGGGGGCGAATGGGAGCCTTGAAGAAATTCTTCAGACCAATAATCCTCGAACTCACCAACCCTCAAAATTCTGATTACCGACCAACTATGTGTACTCCAAAGAGTCATAGATGAAGCTGCGAAGATATGATGGTGATTTTCCAACACAATCCTAGTTGGTGGAGTACAAACAGAAGCAACCGCATTTCAAAGTGGTTATGTTAAAGTCAAAAGAGCTCAACCATCAAAAAGCACTTTTGAAAAGCAAACAAATTCTTTCCAAAATAGTTGCCGCTATGCATAGGAGTGGTCGGTGGCTTTCGTGGGGTCCAAAAATTATAGGAATTGTTCTCCCTATGTGTGAATGAGTCATGAAACCCTCAATCTACCATTTCTCAAGAACAATAGCTAAGGGCCCTGATACTACCACTTGGATCTAGAACTTATGTGCTGATGCTCACGATTTCGATAGTCTTTAGTGCTCATTTCGTTCAACTCTCCATTATCTTTCTTTGGTTCAGCGGCATGTATTTCCATGGTGCCTGTTTTTCCAATTATGAAGCATGGCTAAGCGATCCTAAACTCTTTCCAGAAAAATTAGAAAAACCTGACTGTCCAAGAAATCATCCAGAAAATTTGATGCTCTGTTTTGACCTTATAGCTCCCAGATGCTTCGTCCAATGGATATGGACGTCATGCAACTTTTGCCTCTAGAATCATAAAAAAATGATATTTCTAAACTTTTGGCTCTAGAATCATAACAAATGATATTCCTCAATTTTCCTAAAATTCTTCAACTAAAAACTTGCAAACTCGCTACGGCGACCATAGGGGGGGTGGATGGGAGGCTTGAACATTTTTCATCGGACAGGTGTTACTCTAGACAGAGTTGCAACTTGATGGAAAATTTGATCTCTAGTCAATCATAGGGCGCTAGAGAGATGTAAAATCATATGAGCACCCTCAAGACATCATGGATCAGAAGCATAAAGAAGAAGACGAGGAAAATAAACTAGTTGCAACAAAAACCAACAAAGCAACAAGATCAAAACATATGAACTAGCAAGAACGAGCCATGAACTTGAAGAACAGAGATTTCATTCCATAGATAGTTGGGAGATTACACGCCGCTCTCGTGACCTGAAGCACTCGTAGGTGTCACGCCTCTCTCTCTCTCTCTCTCCCCGCACACCCTTCTCACAAATCTGAATTTTTTAGCTTAAGGGATGAGGAAGAGATGCTCCCCCCTCTATTTATAGCCTCAGAAGTGAGACCCCCAAACCCTAGGGATTGCCTCCACCCTTGATCTGAGGATCAACGGTGTTCAATGCACACACCACCTAACTCACTCCCGGCAAGGAATATTTGTGACGTATTCATCCGAAAGCATTCTCGCACCTTCTTTGCAACATCCTAGTCGACAGCCCACGCCTGGGCCCACAAGTCAGTCCCGCTTCACCACCAAGTGACCGACGTCCAGCATCCAGCTGTCTCAGATCTTTGTCACAGTGAAGCTTCGCATTGACACCATCTTTTGTGACTGCCAGGTACCGAATCCGGTCGCCTACACAACCCTGGACGCCCGAACCACTAGTTCGCCTCCACATAACGGCGTCAGCCACGTACCCATCGGAACCTGCATCATAGATATGAGTTCAAACCAAACCACTTACCTTTCCTGAAAGGTTAGCTTGACAAAACATCATCATCATCGAGAATCAAGTGCATCAAGACCATCGGAAAGCAATTAGTCACAAGAACTTCCCTGATACGAGTCCGTCGGACAACGTCTTCAGAAAATGCACAACCAAAGTACTTTAAAATCTCATCAAAGTAATACACCATCACTTATATTCATCACAACACCGGGTATCCTCCATATGGATCTCAACAAAACTGCATGAAGAATAAGTTCTAGACAAATTTGCAACTAGCAGGAATACTTGATCTCTAGCCTATGCAATGTTGCAAGAAAAGTCACAAATGATATGAGCAATCTCAAGGAATCATGGATCAACAGCAAGAAGACGGAAGTGAAGCAAATAATTGCAAACAAAAACACTAAAGAAATAAGATCAAACATAAGAAAAGGTACGCTCGTAGGAAAACCTAATCTTTGTCCGCATCAGGCACTAATCTATTTTTAACGTCTAATTAGATCGGGGATCATTTCAATTAAGAAGTTAAGCTTGTTGCTTTTAATTTTACCAGAATTGGAGCCAAGCACTACCCATTTATTCACTAGACCCAGAAAATCAGAATTTTTTATTCCAAAAATCCAAAATAAGAATTTTATTTCATTACAACATGCTATTTTTTCCATTCATTACCCTTGAGGAAAGACGAGACTCCACTAGTCTTCACTCTTGTGGCTTCTTTGGTTTCTGTTTTCTTATTTGGGATCTTTCTTTTTATGGTTCTCATCTCTGCAACTCGCGATTTTCGCGAGAGAACCAAATCCAAGTTGGTGAAGATCATGATTTGGACTGGCATAGTAGTTATTACCTTTGCAATTGTGGTTCGAATCTATCCGATCTTTATCTTTTTGCCCAAAAAATGAATAAAACCCCTAGACAATAACTTGGATGAATATTTGGTGTGTTCTATTGATTTAGTTTGGAGGTATTACAAAGCCACACTCTAAGCACTAACAAGTGCACCACCAACACAACGAAACCTCATGCTTAACTAGCACAAGTGAAGTGGAAGACATCCCATCCCGTCCTTATATAGGCTAGGAGCTCTAGGGTATCGCGGTATCTCGTGAGAAATTGCGATCACCCTTAGACCACTTCTGGATAGCTGAGGTGGAATTACACTGACAACCCCAACATATGTGCATATTCTCCACATATCCGATACATGTGGCCACACCAAGTCCACACATTTTGAATGTAACTGATTGAACTTGGTTTCTAAGTTTTCGATGCACACAACCACTTGTTGTTCCTCCAATCCTTGCGCCAGTTGAAGCCCGTCATTCATGTCATCCTTCTCATCTTTGTGATATCCATGTCCATGCAATTTCCCTGATGTTTTGACCACCTGAACCGTCAGTTCCCGTCCCAACGCGTTGCCGGTCATGGTCCACCTTAACCTGTATCACGAAGATTGGTCCATACAAAAGAACTAACCTTCACCACCTATATGATTAGTCCATAATCATCCATAAAAAAGTCTCATGCACAATGTCCAAAAATATTGTATCCAAACCATGCAAAACCACTCAATCAGAATATAAATAGATCCATCGGGACCCGATCTGTTGAAACCAAAATTGCAGACTACCACGGGTCATGTTTGTAGGTGACCTCACCGAACCGGTACGACGTTCATTGAACCTAGTCTAATAGACTTTTGACAACACGCCAAAAAGCACATTTCAAGCACAATGTGAATCCAACTTCTGAAATCCATTTTCACCATGAAACCCACTGTAAATATGTTCATCACTAAAGAGTAACCTCCGCATGGTCTCACACCTATTGATCATCAATCCGACCATCAACAATACTACTGTGGGAAGGGTGCACAATGGTAGTCAACTTTCGATTGGCGTGGAGCATCTTTGAATCTCGAGAGCCTCCTTTTGACCGTTGTCGCTAAGCGTGAGTTCTGAATTTCCTGCCCATGGCTATGATTAGCGTGCAGACGATCGGGAGAACCCCACATGTAGTGCAAGCTCAAAGTTGGTCAGGGGTGCACATTTGTTCAATCGGACACTGCGTGGAGTTAGGGGTGACAATGGGGACCCTTTCCCGATCCCGACGGGGATTTTCTCTGTAATTAAGAGACGGGTATGGGGAGAAGTTAATCCCGCAGGGGTGTAAATAGGGAAAAAACATTCCACGTCTGGGATGGTGGGGACGGGGGCGTGGAAAAAATTTCCCCGTGGGGACCCGGTTGGGGAATAGAAATTATTTTACTCTATTTGAGTTATTAGGCCACAAACATGTCATCTAGCCCAGTATATCCATATTTTCATATATGTATCAATAAAATCTCCAAATCATACTCAATCTATTTTTTCTTCTCTCTTAACATGATTTTAGGATAAAAATGGTGATGAGTGTTTTTCTCTTGAGTGTCACGGGGATGGGTCCTTGACTGGGCCCGCCACCTGAACAAGGATGGGGACGGAGAATTTTGATCCTCGAGGTAAGAATCGGGGACAGGGACGGGAAATCTTTTGGGTCATGGGGACTAGTACCGGAAAGAACTCCCTACCGGAAATGTCCCCGTTGCCACCCCTACATGGAGTGTTGGCACTGAGGCGCGCGCTTGTGACGGAAGACCCCGCGCTGATTATTTGCTCCAAATTGACTCCAAGGCGCGTGGATGTCTAGAGTACCCAGCATGGAGTGTGGGCCAAGAGTTAGCTCTGTTAGGGAGGATCGCACTTGGAGTGTTTGCCTAGAGTTAGCTCCGAGGTGCACGGTTGTTCAGGATGGCTAGGGGCAGGGGTGCCTACCTTGCAATATCGTCAAGCTGTGCATGTGGTTCCCATAGTAACATATTTCTAATTTTTATGGTTTTATAATGGTTTTTTAATATATGTTTTGTAGTGGCATTTATGGGAATGTCCGATTTTTCAGCAGCGTTTATGCAATAAAACAGAAATAAATTTGTTTCCAAATTCTGTCCGATGGGCCTGAGGCTTTTGGCGATTCTACCCATTAGGCCCCCATTACGGCTTTCCAGCTCAATCAAACCTTTGCTGCGCCGATCAGGGAGCGAAAGCTTACGGGCAGCCCAGAGTTTGCTCGGCCCTACCCTTCCGTTCGACAAATTCAATCCGCTGTCCAAGTTCCTAAAATGAAAATTCGTCGCACAACTACTTTGCACTCACCGCACTAGAGTAAAAGTTTTGCAACTGCTCCTCTATCACAACTATTTTTAGCGTTAGTGATATAGTGATGTATTTTTCTTTGTAAACAAAGTCAAAACAGAAGCCTCCCAATGATGTCCATTGGAAATGGTGACAACACGGGCAAAAAAAACTTTTGTGTTATGTGGCACAGATTATCTTGAATTTACATAAAAAATAGTAATATATAACCACACCAAGACAAAACTTGTACAAACAAACAAAATTAGGTTGTCAAAACTACATTTCCATAATTAATTTGGAAGAAAGTTAGCAAAGAAAATGCTAGTCTATACAAAGATTACCAATTTGGTAATTCTCGGTTATGAAGATTTCTAAATTAAACTCTTTAGAATTTTAACAAGTTTTAATACCTAATTTTTTTGTGGACCCTTTCTATATAATTATGGTTATATTTTTTTTTGAAGTTTTTCGTTGAATTTTTAAGGGGCCAAAAATTGCATGACATAATTTTTGGGTAATTTACAATATTTTTAAAATACTTAATTTTTTTATGAATCCATGCCATGAAGCTATCGTTTTGTTTCTTTTAAGAGTACAATTTTTTCAAGCGGATGATTTTTTAGTTGTAATTTTTATAAAAAAATCTTAAAATAACTAAATATTCTTATGACACTTGGCATGAAATTGTTTGTGTTTTTTGTTTGAATTTTTAAAGAGGGCTAGAAAAATGAGTAAATGGATAATTATTCTGGGTGATTTTAAAAATGAAAATACCTGATTTTTATATAGAGCTTGAGTTAAAACTATGCTTGCATTTTTAAAGAATGTAGTTTTTGTTTTTCATTATGATGGTTTTTTATTAGTTTTTTTGAAATTTTTAAGAGGTCTAAAAAGAGGGAATAATATTTTTTTGGGAAATTTATGATATTTCAAAAATATATAACTTTTGATAGACCTGTTGACCCTAAAAAGTGTTTTGTCACTGCTTGTTTTAGGGTCTCGTCAGCTTAGAAGCAGTCGGAAGTTTGCCTTGTACCTAGGAAAGCCCCCCGTCTGTAATTTTGTTGCGCTTCTATATAGCGTGTAGTAGGGATGGAAATGGTACGGATATTATCCGACCGACCGACCGACCGGCCGAGTTGAACGGATAGTGATTTGGATAGTTTTACGGATATTCAACTATTTTTACGGATAAGGATATGGATATGGATAGTTTGACATGGATATGGATACGAATATGGAGCACTGATTATTCGCTGGATATGGAATATCCGAGTTTTTGTTTGAATAATATCCGAATATAAAATATGGATATTATCCGAATGTATTTTTTAAAAATTTTAATGTATTTCTGGATTTTTTTTATTGATAATTTCCTAACTTTTATTTTTTTGAATTTTTAAATCTAGACTAGTTTAATAACATTTGTGTACAAACTTTTAAAGTTTTCTTCTAATGTTATAAATTCTCACTTTTACATTTAAATTTTGATCTTTTTTGTTAAAATTTGCGACATATTTTGAAATTGAATTTTTACTATCCGACTAACAATATCCGTATCCTTGTCTAAACCGATCTGTATTCGGTCCATATTCGTAACCGATGTTATCCAGTATTATTTGAATTTGTATCCATATTCGACACATTCGTATTTGAATCTGTATCCGATAAAAAGTACGGATACGGATATGGATAGAACGATATCCGACCTTATCCGATCCGATCACATCCCTAGCGCGTAGTGCTACTGCTTCCCCGCGATGGCCTCGTCACCCCGGAATTCCTCGGCCGTCGGATCGCGCCGCGTGCCCCCTGTGCAAGCCGCCCAATTCGGCCCCTCCCCGAGGGGACAGGTTTGTAGCATAGAAATCATGTAAGTATATGGACTTTTTCCAAATATTAATGAAATCCTCCCACTTTTGTCTTATATTGGTCTCAATTTAAATTATTTTTATCCAATATAAGTTCTGAACACAATCGGCTCTCGCAATATGTATTTCAGCACAATTTTGCATTAGAACATAAGTCGGTTTCTAATAAAATTATTTCTCAACACGACTTTGCAACAAAGATAGCATCACCAATATTACATAATATTTTGGTATCACTTAAACGCGATGATACTAAGTTACAAGAAATAATACCATCATATTTAAAATAATAGATCATTATTTCCACACGATGACACCAAGAACGTTGTCGAAATAATAACCAATTATCTCAACACGACTATACTAACTTATAAGAAATAGTACCATCGGCTTGCAAAATAATCTTGTTATTTCAGCGCGATCAAATTGTCTTACAAGCAACAACACCGTCAGATTCAAAATAATATCTTATAATTTCAGCATGATCATATTGTCTTACTAGATACAACACTGTCGGCTTCAAAATAATATCTTATTATTACTTTATCATGATCGCACTTGACTCATTTTCAACAATATTATTCCTAGCGACATATCGTCGTTCTCTTTTCTGTGTTGCTTTGTTGCGGGTGCTCTTTTTGGGTTTTCAATCCTCAAATAAACAACGATCCCAACAGTCATTTTTTCCGAGCTCTCAAGGTTTCCCCAATTTTTTCTGCCGCTACCATCGTCCGTCGTGTCTTAATTTGTTCTTGATAGCTAATCCATTCAACAATGGATTAGGTGCTCTCTCTATCTGATGATCATCCTGGTTGTTTCTTTCTTGGCCTAGTAGGGAATTCTAATCCCATTCCTTTTATTATAGATCATGTACCATCTACTCCCTTTAATTTTCCTTCCATCAATCTGAGAGGGTGGAACGATAGCTCTAGGGTTTGGCCAAATCTTATCCCTCCCTGGTTGGATCGGTACAATAGAATTGCACGAGCCAAGCAAGCAGAATAGAAGCAACTGGGTATTGTTGATCTTCTCCCTCTATCATTATCCAATTTACCCCCAAATAAGGCGCAATGCTAATCACATCTAGTAACTTTTGGAGTGATTTTCTCAATGCTTTTCTTTTGAAAGCTGGCTTGACATTGCTATGATCCGTGGACCGTGGACTTAGGCCAGATGGTCCACAACTGACTGCATATAGCCATACCTCCCATTATAAACTTTTTCGCTAGCAAAGGTATTGATGGGAAGCTTAAATGCGGTTCAAATATCAAAAGTGGCACTATACGAGATTACAAACACGCTGCATTTTTTTTTACATGTGACTTGATCGATAAGCAGCTCAGTGTAACATCCCAAATTTTCGGGGAAATTCAAAATTTTGCTTAAATTTCAAATTTTCGTTTTAAATTTGGAACTGACTGACAAGTGGGCCCCACAGCCGCTCTCTCTCCTCTTCCCTCTCCTTTTCTCTCTCTTTCTCTTTCTCTCTCCCTCTCCTTATCTCTTCCTCCTCTTCTACCCGGTGGGCCTGCCCACCGTTCGGCGCCGGTTGTGTTGACACCCCTGCTCTGTCACGCCGCGCGCCGCATCTGCCTCTGCCATCCGCCGCTCAAGCCATCATCGCTGCGCCGCGCCGTCTGCTCTGCCGCCGAGCCGGTGTCTTGTTGCTCCGCACGCGTCTCGTCGTGTGCCACTCCTTTCCCGTCCTCGTCAAGGAACGGCCTCCGGTCAGTGCACCGTCGGCCCGACTTTTCGTTTTTCCCCAAATTCGTCCTCACCGGCGTCGGAGCCATCTCACCAAATCCGCGAGCCCGAGACTCTCTTCTCTCGTCCTAAGCTTCGATTCTCCTCCCCCAATCAGTTCGCCCCGCCCAATTTTAGCCGTGCATTCCCGTGGAGCTTCGCCGGCGACGTCCCCACCTCGGCCATCGTCAGGATCCCCGTCGCCAGGCCCCTTCGCTCGACCCCTCGCCCGATTGAGAACTTGGTGAGCACCGGTGACGCCCCCTTGTGCTCCCTGTCCAATTTATTAGCATATAGAGCCGTAGTGCACGCTAGCGCCGCCGACGACCTTCGGCTCCGCCCTGTTAGCCGTGTCGCCCCGTCCGGCCGTCGCCGCGCCTGGCCGTTGCCACGCCTGGCCGTCTCCGGCCTCGGCGCGAACCTCGTAAGCTCCCTTGGAGCTGTAGGAGCCCGCCCTAGGACACGCACATGGGCAGTGGTAAGATGTAGCGCCACCAAGCCGCATGTCGCCGTTGCCGGGCCACGTCACTGCTCCGAGGAAGATGAAGAGCATCAGCCGTCCGATACGTTTTAAGATTCGCATAGACCGTAGGGCATCGAGTCACTGACACGCAGGCCCCATCGGTCAAAGCCACCCTTCGCAAGCTGGCTCAATACCTCCGTGCTGTGCCACTGCCCCGTGGGCGCGGCCCCACCCGTCAGTTTTAGTGGAGACACCCAGTGTCGGGGACGCCTTCACCACGTGTTGGCGCCATCCAAAAACTCGCTTTGGGTGTTTCCTGCCCCGCAGGAGCGGGCGTGTTCGCGCGTGGATCATGGGCCGAAATCGGTGAATGGGCCGGTACGCTGGTTGTTCAGCCCAGTGCGAAATAATTAGTTTCCCAGCGAATTAACTATTTAGATAATTGCCCAATTAGTTTTAGATATATTTAAAATAGCTAGAGGCTTCAAAAAATTCTAGAAAAATTTAGATAAATATTAGAGACCATTTATGATTTTATAAAAATATAACCATGATCACTGCATAGGAGAATTTAGCACTGTTAGTGTTAAATGTGGATTTTAATATAGAAATGATTAAGTTAATTCGAGGGTAATTGTTGGTTTTATTAATTAATGAATTGACTCCAAATATTCCTTGGAAAATATATTGGATAAGTAAATGCCTCAATAAATATAGAATATTTCAAAATAGCATTTCCACTTATATATAGATATATAAATATACCTTCATAGGAATATTTTATTACTAAACACCAACGATTAACGAGCACTTTCCTTATTAAATTATTTAAGGAGCTGGCCTTATAATATAGGTTAATAATGAATATAAATTAGGATGGTCTCATTTATTTAGAAGCAGCTAGTATATGTCTACTCCGATAAGCCTTACCTCGTACGTAGGTTGAATTCCAAAGATTAAATCTCGACAAGGGAACTTAATGGGAATACCGTACCCGTGAGCCCTCTATAAAGTTTATCTCTTTATAGAACTCATGGAAATCTCTTAGTAGGAATAACGTAGAGATGCTAGGGTAGCCCACGTAGACTCGCTACTATGTTCGTAGTAGCAATTGCATATCGTGCATCATGTTTTCCCCGCAGCGTGTTGTTTATCTGTGTCATTTGGTTCCTGTCGGTAGACCCAAGGGATTAACAAGGATCTCGAGGCAAATCAATATTCACGGTTGGAATACAAGTGGTCCAGGCAAGTTAACACTTACTCTTATAGATGTTTACCCGTATTAGGGAAAGATTGCGACTTTCCCTAGTGCGGATTAACATTGCTAATATCATGTTCATTACCTAGTTTTTCTTAAACTATATTGTTGAATTATTAAAAATGCATGCTTATTAGATTGCCTAATTGTTAATCATGTAATACATGCCCGCCTTGAAATGTTTAACCTTCATGACTGCCTTGATTGTCATTACTCTTGTTAGCCTATGATTAGTCTGGTAACCACTTTAACCTTACCTAATGGGTAAAACTTGCTTAGACTGGCTTAGGCTTAATAAACCTTCTGGCTAATCGCCACGGAACTGTGAACCAATATTCACCGGACATACATGATTCTCATTCAATATGATTTGACATATGACAGTTAGGGCTGGTAGATGCATGTTGGACTGATTGTGTTTTTGGGTATGGTTATGTGAGTACTTGGTCGGTTCTAGTCAGTCGGTCGGGAAAGTCCAAGTGTGTGGTGTGGTCAATGACCGTGGAACTAGAGAATGATCGGTGGGTTTCCCCTAGATGACATGTGATGGATGGTTAAGGCATGAGATGCCTTGTGCTAAGTTTAGTCAGGTCTTACCTAGGAGGAGCACGGAATAACACGCGTAGCGGAGAGATCGCTGCCATCTGCGGGATGGTTCCAACACAACGTGTGGCCATCGCACGGAGTGCACCTTGTGGAGCTGCGGGAATCCACGGATCAGAACCCTAATGGATTCCTCCGCGCGGATCTCCGCCTTCATCAGGGCGAAATCCTGCCAGAGCTCGTCCTCAAAGGCTTTGGCGGTGGCTTCAGCCTCGTCCTTCGCACGGGCCTCAGCGACCCACATCTCTATCAGCTCCATGATGTTCCCCATTGCTCTAGAGCGAGGAAAAGGTGGAGATTTCTGGGTTTCGTCGAGGAGAAGAAGAGGAAGACTCGAAAGCTTGAAGGCCGGTGGTGAAGTAATACTCTGCTCCTGCGGTTTCTTTTATATGCCAAGGGAGTCCAAAGGGCGCGCCTTGTAATCCGTTTCAAACACAGTAAAACTATCATGGCGATGGGACGGAAGTGGACGTGAATACGGTTTCCAACGGAAGCGTGTGTCGTTCCGGCTGTGTGAGAAAAGGGCGCGAAAACGCTTCGCCTTCCGCTAATTGGGCTTGGGCTAAAAACTGCAAAGGGCGATCCCCATAACAGGCTTTCTTAACACGCCGTTTACGGTGGCAATGTGTTAAAATCGAGCCTAATTCGGCCTCGGTACACCCTGGAGGGCATATGACCGGCAGCGCCAAAATTGAAAATATTTCACGGCATACCCCATGTCGGGTCACTAGCCAACTTTGCATGCTCAAGGTTGGGTGTTGGTGAAATTTGGTTACAGTTTCGGAGGTATGCCTTTTCTAAGATTGCCAGTTGGATACCGCTCCCCGGATACAAATATCTCTCGGCCAAACTGTATCCAATCGGTATGCCCCTAGGGGCCTATGCTGATCCCTTCTCTGGTTGGGACAGATACCACCCGGTTGAATGGTGTGCCCCATGTTGGGCCGAGTGCTGGTTCTTACATGTTAAGGCCAGGCACCTGATGTCGATACGTCTTGAAACGCTAAAGTTACAACATGCTGCAAGACGAAAGTTGTAATGGTGTGGCTTAAAGCATGCCCCATGATGGGTCAATAGCTGCTTTTGTATTGCAAGAGTGGATGCCCAGGAGCCGAATTTTTCTGTTTAGGTGATGTGCCCAATGGGCCAAGTAAGCTGGATTTGGTATTGCCAATCTAGGCATTGCTTCAACACAAAACTTAAGACTTCTTGAGTTCTTTATAATCTCTTTTTAGATTACAGGAGATATTGGTGGAACCAGTCGGCCGGACATCTGATTCGATCGTAAAGCACTCGGGGGCTACTGTGGACTACATGGGCCCCGGGTATCCTCTAGAAGGCCCATAAGGGAGCAGATGGGGCCGATCCAAGTCGGCCGGTCAGGGTTAGAGACCACTCGAGCTACGCGAGCCTTGAGCTCGAAGGAAGTTTCCGGGGATAAAATCTATCTCCATGTAATTAGGATCAGCACATGCATGACATGTAACGGCATAACAAGACTAGGTACCGTGTATCACGTGTTACCGTGTAACTCTATCCCCCCTATACCATATAAAGGGAGGGGGTGGAGGCCATAGGCAAGTAAGTTCATCTTATAGCATACGCTGTAATCATCTCAGTCATCTTGCGTCCTGCAGGTTGATCACCATATAATCCGCCCTCGTCTTGGCGCTGAGGAGCTCGCCCACGCGCTGGGGCCTGGTCGCCCGCCTGACGTGTGGGGCCCTCGTCTTGGCGCTGAGGAGCTCGCCCACGCGCTGGGGCCTGGTCGCCCGCCTGACGTGTGGGGCCCTCGTCTTGGCGCTGAGGAGCTCGCCCACGCGCTGGGGCCTGGTCGCCCGCCTGACGTGTGGGGCCCTCGTCTTGGCGCTGAGGAGCTCGCCCACGCGCTGGGGCCTGGTCGCCCGCCTGACGTGTGGGGCCCTCGTCTTGGCGCTGAGGAGCTCGCCCACGCGCTGGGGCCTGGTCGCCCGCCTGACGCGTGGGGCCCTCGTCTTGGCGCTGAGGAGCTCGCCCACGCGCTGGGGCCTGATCGCCCGCCTGACGCGTGGGGCCCTCGTCTTCTTTTCGGACTCTTCGTACCCCGGTATTAATTGTACCGACAAAGGTGGTCTCAGTATCCCGCCCAGGCTCAGTCAAGCTCGGCTTTGAGGATGGTCGCGAACTGGCGAACACCTGGAACGTCGAGCAGTTGAGGAAGTTCTACCCGTAGGTAGCTGCTTCAGAAGCTTTTGATCTTTCCTTGGAGCCGAGCGGCGAGGTCTTCCTCCTTCACCGCTCGCTTCGGCCTGAAGGATAAGTTCTGTCTCTCTGTGAGCATCTGTTTTTCGCCTAAAAAAGTCTGTTAGAAAATATTCTGTAGAAAACTGGTAGCGAGGAAGTACATAAGGCTGATGGGCCCTTTGTTGCAAAAGCGAACGCTTAAACTTGCGCTGGGCGAGGCAAGGCGGATGGAAGGCGTGTTCTAGCCTGGTGTGTCTGCTCGGTCTGGGCTCTGGGCCAGCGATGGCACCAGCGTCTAGACCACTTCCAGAAGCTAAGTTCTCGCCACGCAATGACTAAGGTCGGTTTGCGGAGAGGCCATAAGGGTGGAAGTAACCAGATGCCTAAGGAAAAAGCGGTCGCTTTCAACAGAACGTTCTGTCTAAAGCTTTTGGCGGTCGCTTGCCTAAGTTCTTATTTTTCCTCAAGTAAGAAATTGCGTAAACTTAAGTGAGGCTTATGGTAGGGAAAGCAAAAGTTTGCATTGACAGGTTTTATATACAAAGACAAGACGGGCAGAGGAGATCAGCTACTCCTCATCGTCGTCGTCTTCTGCCGGTGCAGCGCCACCCATCATGGACACTCTGTAGGCGGCGACCTCGACCCGAGACTACTCGTCCCGATCCAGCTGGCGCGGAGGCACCCCGGTGGCGGCGTCGAGGTCGAACGCGGCGTTTTGGGCAAGGCAGTTGCCCAAGACGAACCACGCTGCTTCGAAGGCGCCGTGGCTACCATCCTCGATCGCTCGCGCCCGCATCATCGCCGGCAGGTCGCTCAGAGCCTCGGCGGCGCGTTCCACTGCGCCGGCGTACTGCGCAGCCGTTTCCTCCAGCGGGGCGTAAAGAGTGACTCCCAGCGGGTCCAGGACATCTGCAAATCTGCGATAAGCGGCCCGCAGCATGGCAGTGAGGGCCCGTAAGTTCTCGGCCGTGCGGAGGTTCGTAGTTTCCCGGGCGGCAGAGGCGGCGGCGGCTTGCGCCGCCGCAACCTCGCGGGTCGCCGCCTCCTTCGTAGCAATATCCCGGTCAAGAACCTACCGCAGCTCGCCGACACTTGCGGCGCCGTAGCCAGAGCGCCTTCTCGCACCGCCCAGGTATGGGCGTGGGCACGGACCGCCTCGAAGGAGCGCCCGATGTCGGTGGCGATGGCAGAGACGGCGTCGGTGTCGGCCGTAGCGGTGGCCGAGAGGTGCTCCACCCTTGACGTTGGCGCCGCAACGTCCTCCGCAGCAGGAGGCGTCGTCTCCGTCGAAGGAATCGGGAGCAAGGCGGGGGCAGGTGGATTGCGCGGGCCGTAGCTTGAAGACCCAGCATCCGGCCTATCCCATGAAGAAGAAAAAACCAGAAAAGGGTTCAGGTACGCAAAAAACATGCAGCATGCTAACCCTAATGCGAAAGTACATACGTGCAGAAAGCTACATGAAGCGGCGTCCTCCGAACGCAAAGGCGGAGGTGGGCAGCCTCAGGCCGCTTGGCCGCGGGACCAGCGCAGCCGCTCCTCCTCCCGATGAGGGAGTCTGAGGTGGCGGCGGAATCACCGCGACCGACGCTGTTGAGACGGGCGCCGGCACAGGAGGTGCCGGCGCAAGAGAAGCCAGCACGACGGGCGTCGGCACAGGAGGTGCCGACGCAGAAGAAGCCGGCGCGACGGCGGGTGTCGACACAGGAGGTGCCGGCGCGGAAGAAGCCGGCGCAAGCGGCGCCGGCTCTGGAAGAGTCGTCGTGCTCTCGTTAGGTGGCAGGGCGGCGGCGTCAGCAGCAGGGCCCCCACTGGAGGGGGCCAAAGAAGGTGGAGGAAGCCTAGGGCTCACGGGACGAGGCCTTTTTGGGCTCGTCTCCCCCTCGTCGTCGTCGTCGTCGGAGAGGATAAGGCGGCGCTTCCCAAGCGCGCGATCTGCGCCGGTCGGGGCGGGAAGCGCGACGGCCACAGAAGGAGCGGCGGCTGCAGGAGCTTCTGCGGTCGTCGAAGGTTGGTCGCGGATTTGCAGGGGTCACTGGACCACCTGGACTGCAGGACCAGAAACTTCTGTGGGGGGCAGCACACGCAAGTACAGGTTGCGCTCCCGTGGGTCCCAATCGTAGAGGGGGCGGTTGCTCGCGGGCAGAAAGACATCACCGGTTGGCGCGGGCAAGAGTCCCGCCAGCCATTGGTGGACTACTTCCTCTGACACATTCCCCGCGGCTGGGCAAAAGAAAGTGAGAGAGCTGCAAGTTTGCAAGGAATCAAGAAGCAAAAGAAAGAAGAAAATGTCCCATAAAGTCAGAATACCCAAAAGGGTGCAAGAGTACTCACCTCCAGGGGCAATGCGGGTCTCATCATCGTCACCGTAGTATTGCCAAGCGGGGCACGCTCTCATGCGAAGCGGGCAGAGGCGGCGCCACAAGAAGTGCGCCGCCACATGGGTTCCGGTGAGCCCATAGTGGCGGAGCTCAGCAATGCGCGCCAGCATCGCCTCCGTCTCCGCCGAGTCGTCAGGCAGAGACCCCCAGTAGGCGAGGGATTCTGCGAAGCCCTCAGGGAAGGCAAGATCGTCGCAACCGCTGGAGTCCTCCACGTACAACCACTGTCGCGACCAGTCCTTCCAGTTGGACTTGAGCGCGAGCGGGATGAAGGCGGTGGAGTCACGGAGCGAGAAGTAGCAGCTCCCAACGGCCCCGCTCGAGCGCGAGGTCACGTGCAGCGTGAAGAGCCGGCACCAGAGCGGGTGGCTCGGCATCGCCCCCACGAACATTTCGCAGAGGTGGGCGAAGATGGCCAGCATCACGATGGAATTGGGGGGAAGGTGCGCCGCCTGGATCTCGTAGAAGGCAAGCACCCTCAGGAAGAACTCAGAGTACGGCGGGACAAGCCCCGCCAGCACAGCCCAGGTGAAGGAGATGATCTCCCCGTTGCGGGGGCTTGGCGCCATGGTGCCGGCGCGGAACTGGGCAGCGGACGGCGGCACGTGTCGCTGGAGCCATGCGACCGTCTCCTCATCGGCGACGGAGGCGGGCAAAGCTGAATTAGGCGGCAGTGAGGCTGGAGTGGCGTCCCCACGGCGACCCTTGCTGCGTTTCAGAGCCATGGGAAGAAGGCGGTGGCGCTGGTGAAAAATCTCTACAGCGGTGGCGAAGAAGGTGGAGGGCAGTTTGAGGGCTTGGCGTGCGAAAGAACTCATCGCGGCGCAAAGAAGTGAAGCATTTATAGATGGAAAGAGCGAGCGCGACGGTTTGGATTCCATCCCCACTCGCGCGTGTGGCACCATTTTGCCCCGCGCGCCTTGGCTTCCCGCGAAAAGCGGCACGGTTCCCCAAGGAAGATCGTGCGCAGGTGGAGAATCGGACGTACGGCCGCTACAGGGGGTGGGCCCCACGATTCGTCTCCCATCGCACGAGAAATGGCGAAATATCGGCGTGACGGTTCGCTTATCATGGTGGACCCGGGGGCTACTGAAGGTACAGTAAATACCAAGGTATGAAGAGTCCAAAAGAAGATCAGGCGAGGGCCCCACGCGTCAGGCGGGCGATCAGGCCCCAGCGCGTGGGCGAGCTCCTCAACGCGCCAGGCGATCAGGCCCCAGCACATGGGCGAGCTCCTCAGCGCGTCAGGTGAGGGCCCCACGCGTCAGGCGGGCGACCAGGCCTCAGTGAGCGGGGCGAGCGCGGGAGGCCCCTCACTGGTAGGTGGGGCCAACGCAGCAGGAAGCGTCCCGAGGGGAGTCTTCTGGGCGAAGGCTCGCCCCCGCTGCGAAGGATAGGCGCATTAAATGCGACATCACGTGCGGATGGATCGAGGAAGAGATGATTACCGCCACAGTGACTTCTGCGGGTCTGTTCAACTGTCACTGTGGCTCTGCGGAATTGACTGGCAGAGAGAGAGTTTTGCCGTCATCAGGCTGGCCGCCCGTGTCAGACGGTGCAAGGTGGGCCCCGCCTATTCTTTCACCGGTGCGTTCACACGAGTCAGAGGCCACTTGCGAAGCACGCGTGGGCGGCGCCGCTCGGCGCAGCGGCAGCACATTTTCGTCTCTCCTGTCTTGTCTCTCAAGTCTTATCAGTGTACTTAATGTACTGTATTACCATCCCCCTTGGCTCTCTCCGCCAACCCACGGCTTGTATAAAAGGGGAGGAGAGAGAAAGGAGAGGTAGAGGAAGCATTCTGTAACCATTCCCACACAACCACAACACGAAAAGAGCTAAGGCTCGGCATGGGTATTCTCTGCGTGTCGCTCCTTGCCGTGCCCGACGCTCGAATCGGATCGAACTCGGGCTGATCGGCTAGCAGAGTAGAAATCTGATAGGGGTGTGATTCGCTGTGGTTCGATGAAAAACACGCCGTCAGAACCCTAGCGGTGGAGTTCGCTGGGAGAAGCTAACAGACTGGCGCGAAAAGTGAGCGTGGTGAACCAATTTCGAAAAGTGTTCGACGGGCAGGGTTCGCATTTTGGGCCGGGCCTTTGTTTCGTGCTAGATGCGGCCTTTTCGAGAAGGACGAGATCACTCGGCCACCCGAGTGGTTTCCTCCGAGAGGTTTGAGTTAAGCGCTGAATGCCGGTTCGGGAGCACGCGGTCCTAACTACTCAGATGAGGCAATGTTGCGGATTCAGAGTCAAGACGAGGCGAAGCAATGTTGCATATTCGAGATTAAAGCAATACGAAGAACAAAGACATCTGGATTCTCAAAAGCTTTTCATTAGGAGGCACTTAGGCCTAATTACATTTTTCCGCGGCGCATCACACCGAGCTAAGGCTCGTCGCTGGCTCGCGGAGAAGCAAAAGAGAACGCCCCCCGGTGGGAGGACTTCAGAACCGCCCGTCGGCGAGAAGGGCAGCGACCAGTGCGTCCTTGAGGGGGAAGCGCAC
>SPJY01020470.1:56930-75218 GCA_005191435.1 Raddia distichophylla
CCAGAGCTCGTCCTCAAAGGCTTTGGCGGTGGCTTCAGCCTCGTCCTTCACGCGGGCTTCAGCAACCCACATCTCTATCAGCTCCATGATGTTCCCCATTGCTCTAGAGCGAGGAAAAGGTGGAGATTTCTGAGTTTCGTCGAGGAGAAGAAGAGGAAGACTCGAAAGCTTGAAGGCCGGTGGTGAAGTAATACTCTGCTCCTGCGTTTCTTTTATATGCCAAGGGAGTCCAAAGGGCGCGTTTTGTAATCCGTTTCAAACACAGTGAAACTATCATGGCGATGGGACGGAAGTGGATGTGAATACGGTTTCCAACGGAAGCGTGTGTCGTTCCGGCTGTGTGAGAAAAGGGCGCGAAAACGCTTCGCCTTCCGCTAATTGGGCTTGGGCTAAAAACTGCAAAGGGCGATCCCCATAATAGGCTTTCTTAACACGCCGTTTACGGTGGCAATGTGTTAAAATCGAGCCTAATTCGGCCTCGGTACACCCTGGAGGGCATATGACCGGCAGCGCCAAAATTGAAAATATTTCACGGCATACCCCATGTCGGGTCACAGATACTGTTTCCCATCAGCAACAACGCCGCCGAGTACGAGGCACTCATCCACGGGTTACGCATCGCCATATCGCTTGGCGTCATGCGGTTAATGGTGCGCGGAGATTCCCAGCTTGTGGTTAACCAAGTTCAAAAGGAGTGGTCTTGTATTGGCGACAGCATGGCGGCTTACTGTTAGGAGGTACGAAATCTAGAAGACAAATTTGATGGACTGGAGCTGACACACGTGCTCCGCTGACACACGGGATCCACTCGGGAGCAGGTCCCGACTGGTGTTTTCGTCCAAGAACTGCGCGCCCTGTCTATCAAGCTACCGCCTGCACCGAGAGAGGATCAAGAGAAGCAACCAGAACCCGACGCGGAGATATTGTCAATTAACCCCGGGTGGACTCAGCCTTACTTAGATTATCTTCTTCGTGATGAGCTGCCTGAGGATCGAAGCCTCGCTGAGTGCATTACATGTCGAAGCAAAAGCTACAAGGTAGTCGGGGACAAGCTCTTCAGAAAAAGCAGTCCCGGGGTACTAAGGCGTTGCACATCTGAGCAGGAAGGCAGAAATCTACTCAATGATATTCACTCGGGAGAATGTGGGCACCACGCAGCGGCCAACACCCTGGTGGGAAAAGCCTATCGGCAAGGATTCTTCTGGCCGACTGCTGTCACCGACGCGGAAGATATAGTACACAGATGTGACGGGTGTCAGTTCTTTGCGCGGCGGATTGACATGCCGGCTTAGGATCTACAAACAATTCCAATCTCTTAGCCTTTCGCCGTCTGGAATCTCAACATGGTGGGCCCCCACAAACGAGCGCAAGGTGGATTCACCCATCTCTTCGTCGCCATCGACAAGTTTACAAAATGGATTGAAGCCAAGCCGGTTGCTGTTATCACAACGGCCAAAGCACGCGAGTTCTTCCGGCACATCGTCGTACGTTTTGGCGTACCAAATCGCATCATCACCGTTAATGTCGTTCAGTTCAAAAGCAGTGAATTTCAAGATTGGGGCGAGGAGTTGGGCATCAAGATCTGTCTTGCTTCGATGGCCCATCCAAGGAGCAACGGGCAGGTTGAGCGTGCCAACGGATTGGTGCTACAAGGGCTTAAAGCCCGAATCATCGATCGCCTAAAGCCGTATGCTACACGCTGGGTTAATGAGTTGCCTTCGATGCTCTGCGGGCTCAGAACAACCCCAAGTCGAGTGACCAGGCAGACACGCTTTTTCCTAGTCTATGGCTCAGAGGCGGTCCTCCCGACTGAATTGAAGTTCCGGTCCCCCGGGTTGCCGGTTTCGACGATAACCAGTCGGATGAGACAAGATACGAAGACCTTGATCGGCTCGAGGAAGCCAGGGAAGCAGCAATGATCCAGTCGGCAAAGTACCAACAGGGCTTGCGTCGTTGTCATCAGCGCAACGTATGGGGCCGTGCGTTCTCCAGGCGAGATCTGGTCCTCCGAAAGAATCAGAAGCACGAGCATAAACTCTCCCCACTCTGGGAAGGCCCCTATGTGATCGCTGAAGTGACCCGCCCGGGGGCTTACCGGCTGCAATGCGAAGATGAATCTGAAGTGCCTAACACCTGGAACATCGAGCAGCTACGTCGTTTTTACTCTTAAAATCTTGTATTCAAGCAGCATGTAATTAGTTCCCTTTTTTGACTTGCTACTTAGCCGTAAACGACTAAGCAGTAAGTCGGAGGCTACACTAAATAGTGTGCGGAGTCAACCGCACCCTATCTTATCAATAAAAGTTACTGATCAAATTCGGGTGTTATGAAAATTTTTGAGTAATGGCGCTCGTATTTGCCAATGACAATGTTTAGCTACTCCGTTATTGCATGGGGAGAAAGCCAAGTGATAATTCATGGCACTCGGGGGCTGGACCAGTCGGCAGATGTGTTTCATGGAAGAGGATAAAGCTACGTACTCGGATAAATAAGATCACAAGTATCGAGGATCAATCAAGCGTTCGGAAAACAAATACATCTACAAATCCAAGTGTTTAACTAGATGGGCAGCAGTCGGGCGGACTTCCTTCAGCAAAGTGCAGGACTTTTCCTCGGTGCATGCAAATCCTTCCTTCACGGCCTCGAAGTCTAGGCGGGGGAAGTTTGACTTTGCGATTGCGAGGCCTTGGCTGGTGCATGTTGTCGTTGCCTCCCGCGTGAAGACTTTGATCCGCGCAGGAATATCATCAAGGCGGGCCACGAGGATGTCGGCATCAGTCGGCAGCTCTTCTTCAGGGTAATAGAGCACGGTTGCGAAGCTCGTAGGCGGACTTCACTTTTTTGTCTAGAACTTGGTATTGCGCCTTGGTCTTTTGCCGAAACTCTGTACAACCAATCAGGCGCGATAAATCAGTCGGACTTCAGTGGGGCTGAGCCAGGGAGAGTCAATGGCGGAAAGTTCCCTTCCAGCCCTTTAGCCAATTTCTCAGCTCGAGTGTTGGCTTGGAAAACTTCTTCCTCCAAGGCCTTCTGCCTCGCCTCCGATGTTTCCTCTAAGGCCTTTTGCCTCGTCTCTAGTGCTACATCCAAAAGCAAGTCTCAGAGACTATCATCTAAAGTGTATTCTTTCTGTAAAGCTTTAGCACTATTCGGGATCCATACCTCGGATGGTGTTGGACTCTTCCACGTGGCGGAATCGGAGTTCAGTGACCTCTCGTTGAAGCTCTTCGATACTGCCACTGTATTGCGACTTAACTTCATACAGGGCATTGTCAAACTTATCGTGAGACTTTAGCTCGCCCACTGTTCTCTGCATGCACAGGGTCTTTTGATTCGACCTCTCTTTCATGCGCTGCATGGAAAAGGGAGGGAGATTAGTTGGATTCCCTTATGCAAAGCAAAGATTCAAGGCATAAAAAGGCTTTACCCTGTATATATTTCGGCTTGAGCTATTGCCATATTGTCTAATACTTCCCATTCTTGCCTCCTGCCCGTCGTCGACCTCGTAGCCCTCCATTTCCTTCCTCCACTTCAATCGGAGGGGTGGAGTGTGAGCTTTGGTGGATGGGCGAGGAATTTCGTCGATTTTTGGTTCTGAGCTCTCTGGAGCTGGGGCCGGGATTTTTCCCTTCACCGGTGAGGATTGGCGAGTGGCAGATGACGGACCGGATTCTTGGCGAGGTGCGGCGGGCCGAATCGAGCCCTCTGCTGATTGAGGCTCGGCTTGGTGATCGGACTTTGGAGGCGCCAAGGCTGGCACCTTGCTGCCTTGCGAGCTTGGCGTATCATCGCCATCCTCGACAGGTTTTCTGAGAGCATTTGAAGACTTTTCAGTACACAAATTCCTTTACAAGTCATGAAGGGACAATGTCGCGGGGGAATACCTTTGCGATGATACAAACTTAAATCCAAATCGGATGCCCGACCCACTCGGGCTGGAGCCGGAGGGTTTTTCCGCCCCCGGTGCGGCCGCTGGGCCAGCGGATTGGGGAGACGGAGGGCGTGGTCGCTGCTTTGTCGGAGCCGAAGATGGCCTCGCTGTTGGACGGCGACGGCGTAGGAGTGGGACGTTATCTTCATCATCGTCCTCGTCCGAGTCCCCTGAAGCGACCCCTTGCCTTTCTTGGCTGGAGGAGCATCAGCCGAGTCCCCTGCGGGACGTTTGCACGGTGCCTCCTTGTGGGGTGGGGTCTCTGGGACTGGATAGGTGGAGAGGAAGGCCGCGTGTCCCTGCGTGTGTAAGATCAGATCAATTCCAATGCCATCCCGAAAAGCCGCGGTTGAGTTGAGAAGAATCTTTTCCTTACCGCTGGTGGTGGATATGACAGGCGGTACGCACTCGGGCAGTCTGTGTGGACTATTTCCGAGCCAGGGGCGAAGAGTTCAGCCACTTGGCTGGCTATGTCCTTCTGCGTGATTGGGTCTTCAGTTTCCCGAGTGGCGTCTTGTGGCCTCGAGTACTCGAAGGCGAGATGCACCCTCTCCTTGATGGGCTGGACACGGCGCTGAGTGTAGTTCCAGACTACGCCAATGCAAGTCAGCCCGGCAGTCTTCAATCTGTGGAGAAGAACAAGAAGTTCCTGTACTTGGCTTTCCTCGCCATCAGCGAGAGGAGAAGACCAGGAGGGACGGACTGTGGGGCACTCTCCCAAGAAGGAAGGCAGGGCTGGAGGATAATTTGCACAGTAGAACCATTCCGAGTGCCAACCCTTGTTGGAGGTTCTCTAGGGAAGATCAAAATAAAATTTTCGGGCCCCTTCCCGCAATTGAAATCCCATGCTGCCTGCAGCATTGGGAGAATTCTTGTTGGGGAAAAGTTTAAGGAGATAGAGATATCTAAAGAGGTCAAAGTGAGGAGCGATTCCGAGATAAGCCTCACAAATATGGATAAAAATCACAATTTCGAAGACGGAGTTGGGGTTCAAATGAGAAACCTCGATCCCATAGAAATGCAGCAATTCCCGAAAGAAAGGAGAGCAATGAAGGCCGAAGCCGCGGAGGAAGAAAGATTCGAAGACCACTACCTCGTCGGAGCGAGGGGTGGGGCAGGATTCGCCGGCGGCGGCGCACCATGACGCAAACTCCTCGGAGGGGAGCACGCCGATGGAGACCAGCTTCTGTAGCCTCCGTTCGGTCGTGATGGACTTCAACCACTCCTTGCCGCTCTTGGCTACGTTCGGGGCGGCTAGAGATGGTGGAGCCATTGCAGATCGGAGACGGTGGCGGCGGAGGTTGCGACGGAAGATAACCCTAGCGGCGGAGTTCGCTGGGAGAGACTAACAGACTGGTACGAAAAGTGAGCGAGGTGAACTAATTTTGTTCCCCTGTTCCTAATTTATCGCAACAGGCAGCGTTTCGCATTCTGGGCCGGGCCTTATCTAGCGCTGAATGCAGCCTTTTCGAGAAGGGCTCGGGTAACCACTTGTGTGGCTGAGTGATTTCTCCCGAGAGGTTCGCATGTGAGCTGAGCGCCGGTTTGGGACCTAACTACTCGGATGAAGCAATGTTGGTGCGGATTCATGATCAAAGCAAGACTGAAGAAGAGAGACAACCGGATTCCCCCAAAAGATTTTCATTAAAAGGCTCTTTGGCCTAATTACATTTTCTGTGGCGCAGTACATCGAGCTAGGGCTCGTCGCTGGCTCGCGGAGGAACAAAAAAAGGATAAAATCACTCCTCCGATGGCCACTTCACATCAAGGATGGAGAAGACGAGTGCATCTTTGAGAGGGGTGCGAACCGGGACGAGTTGCAGGAGGCCGTCGACCAGAACCCTAATGGCTCTTTGGGTGGTCTCTTCCGCATAGTCCCTTCGCCACCGCTGCCATTCGGCAGCCGTAGCGGCTTCAGCGGCGGCGATGCGGGCGAGATACTCGGTGCAGGCGGCTTCCCAGGGATCCATTCACATCTCTCGACCATCTGATTGGTTATTGGCGAAAAGGAGAAGAGAACTCGAAAACTCGAAGGCTGGATGCGAAGTAGTACATTGGTCCTGGATTTCTTTTATACACACGAGAAGTTCAAAGGGCACGCCTTGTAATCTGTTTCAAACACAGTAAAACCATCATGGTGATGGGACGGAAGTGGATACGGATACGTTTCCCGGCGGAAACGCGTGTCGTTCCGGCTGTGTGAGAAAAGGGCGCAAAAATGCTTCACCTCCCCCTAATTGGGCTTGGGCTAAAACTGCAAAGGGCGATCCCCTTAACAGGCTTTCTTAACACGCCGCTGACGGTAGCAATGTGTTAAAATCGAGCCTAATTCGGCCTCGGTACACCCTAGAGGGCATATGACCGAAAGCGCCAAAATTAAAAGTATTTCACGGCATACCCCATGTTGGGTCAGTAGCCAACTTCGCATGCTCGAGGTTGGGTGTTGGTGAAATTTGGGTACAGTTTCGGAGGTATTCCTTTTCTAAGGTCGCCAGCTGTACACTGCTACCCGAGTACAAGTATCTCTTGGCCAAACTGCATCCAATCGGTACGCCCCTAGGGCCTATGGCTGATCCCTTCTCTGGTTGGGACAGGTACCACTCGGCTGAAAGGTGCGCCCCATGCTGGGCCGAGTGCTGTTCTTACAAGTTAAGGCCAGGCGCCTGATGCTGATACACTTTGAAAAGCTTAAATTACAGCATGCTGCAAGACAGAAGTTGTAATGGCGTGGCTCAAGGCATGCCCCATGATGGGTCAATTGCTGCTTTTGCAATGCAAGCGTGGGTGCCAAGTAGCCGAATTTGTCTGTTGAGGTGACGTGCCCATTGGGCCGAAAAACCCTGGAGTTTGGTACTACCAATCCGGGCGTTGTTTCAACACAAAAACTTAAGATTTCTTGAGTTTTTTACAATCTCTTTTCAGATTACAGGAGATATTGGTGAGACCAGTCGGCCGGACATCTGATTCGATCGTAAAGCACTCGGGGGCTACTGTGGACTATATGGGCCTTGGGTATCCTCTAGAAGGCCCATAAGGGAGCAGATGGAGGGCGATCCAAGCCGGCTGATTCGGGATAAAGACCACTCGGGCTACGCGCGCCTTGAGCTCCAAGGAAGTTCCCGAGGATATAATCCATCTCCATGTAATTAGGAGATCAACACATGCATGACATGTAACGGCATAACAAGATTAGGTACCGTGTATCACGTGCTACCATGTAACTCTATCTCCCCCTACACTATATAAAGGGAGGGGGTAGAGGCCACAGGCATAGTCCAACACAATAGATCTCTACATCATAGGGCATATGTTGTAATCACCTTGGTCATCTTGCATCCCGTATTTTGATCAATCATAATCCCAGAGCACAGGAAGTAGGGTATTTCATCGGTGCTGAGGGCCTGAACCTGTATAACCTGGTTTTGTGCTACCTTCTAGTTTAGTTCTTGATTACCGTCCCCTCGTGCAAATTCATTGCCGACAGTAACCCCTAGTTAACCATCTGTCAACACTTCATTTGCTTCTACCGTACAGGGATCATGCGCGGGAATGCCTGCTGCTTGCCACGTTATTTCCCGGCATTCTTCTGGTAAGGGTTATTTATCTCCCCCTAATGACAAAAAAATATCCTTGTAAAAGATGCAATCAGTGAAGCGAGCGGTATGCAAATTACACGTCTGGGGTTCAAGGTAACTGATTCTGGACGCAGTCTCACAACCAACATATATCCCCTGTTTTCGGAGGGGCCCCATAGACATTCGCTGTGGTGGTGGTATCGGTACACACACCAAGTATCCAAATTTTCTTAAATGGGAAATTTCCGGTGTGACCCCTTGTACAAATTGCATAGGTGATTGGATGTTGTGTGATGATGGTCTAAAATTCAATAATGCTGTTGCTTGTAGGATTACGTGTCGCCAACACATATTCCGTAGATTACAACCCAGCAAGAGCGGTCGTGCAATAAATTTAATTATTTTATTATTTTAATCAGTGCTTCTGCTGGTCCGTTCTAGGTATGGACATGTGGCACTGAGTGCTCTACTTTAATTCCTGATGCCGTACAATAATCATCAAATGCCTTAGAAGCAAATTCACCAGCATTGTCCATTTTGATGGACTACACACAATGATCAGGGAAAGTATTCTTTATTATTATGATCTGCGAGATCAATTTTGCAAATGCGTGGTTTCAGGTGGAGGGTAAACTCACATTAGACCACTTTGAGTAGGCATCTATGAGCACCATATGGTTATTTTAGTGGCCAAAAGAAGGTGAAAAACAGCATATTCGGCCAAAAAAGAAGCTAGATAGGCATATACTCAGGAAAACCACATCGACTATAAGAGTATACAATCGGATTTACTAACTGTAGGAGTACGTAGCCGATTAGATCATGCTGATTAGCTGGTTCAGATATATATGGAAACCGATTCAGCAATATATGGAAAAGCTCTACGTGAAGACTAAGCTGTCTGGATGATTCACAATCGGCTTTACATATCAAGCCCATCACGTGATGAAGACCAAGCCAGGAAAAGCTATAAGTGATTGGCTATGAGAGGAAATTATAGGGGCATCACGTGGAGACATGGCAAGCTACGAAGAATCACGTCGGCTAGCTTTTTATATTTGACGGCGTGTTCTTCACTTAACCACGGTGAATCACACCCCTATCAGATTTCTATCTTGCTAGCCGATCAGCCCGAGTTTAGTTCGATTCGAGCGTCGAACACGGCAAGGAGCGACACGCAGAGTTTACCCAGGTTCGGACCCCCTCGTGGGTAATAGTCCTACTCCTGCCGAGCCTTAGCTCTTTTCTGGTTGTGGTTGTGTGGGAATGATTACAGAATGTCCAACCCCCTTTCTCGTTCTCTCTCCTCGACTTTTATACAAGCCTCGAACTGGCGGAGAGAGCCGAGGGGGTAGGCAGTACAGTACACTGATAAGACGTAAAGGACGGGACAGGAGAGACGAAAACGTGCTGCTATTACTGTGCCGAGCGGCGCCGCCCACGCGCGCTTCGCAAGTGGCCTCTGACTCGTGTGATCACACCGGTGAGAGAACGAGTGGGACCCAGCTCACTCCTTCTGACGCGGGCGGCCAACTTGATGATGGCAAGCTCTGTCTCTACCGGTCAATTCCGCGGCCCCACAGTGACAGTTGATCAGACCTGCAGAGGTCATTGTGGCGGTAATCATCTCTTCATCGGTCCGTCCGCGCGTAGTGTCGCATTGAATGTGCCTGTCCTTCGCAGCAGTGGAGAGCTTTCGCTTATAAGACTCCCCTTGGAACGCTTCATGCCACGCGGGCCCCACCCGCCAGTGAGGGGGCCTCCCGCGTTCGCCCCACGCGTTGGGGCCTGGTCGCCCGCCCGACGCGTGGGGCCCTCATCTGGGCGCTGAGGAGCTCGCCCACGCGCTGGGGCCTGGTCGCCCGCCCGACGCATGGCGCCCTCGTCTAGGCGCTAAGGAGCTCGCCCACGCGCTGGGGCCTGGTGGCCCGCCTGACGCGTGGAGCCCTCGTCTTGGCGCTGAGGAGCTCGCCCACGCGCTGGGGCCTAATCGCCCGCCTGACGCATGGGGTCCTCGTCTTGGCGCTGAGGAGCTCGCCCACACGCCGGGGCCTGATCGTCCGCCTGACGCGTGGGGCCCTCGTCTTCTTTTCGGACTCTTCGTACCCCGGTATTAATTGTACGGACAGTAGCCCCCGGGTTCACCATGATACGCGAACCGTCGCGCCGATATCTCGCCATTTCTCGCGCGATGGGAGACGAATCGTGGGCGGCCCACCCCCAGCGGCGGCCGTACGCCTGATTCTCCACCTGCGCACGATCTTCCTTGGGTAATCGCACCGCTTTTCGCGGGAAGCCGAGGCGCGCGGGGCAAAATGGCGCCGCGGGCGTGCGAGAGGGGACGGAATCCAAACCATCTCACTCGCTCTTTCCATCTATAAATACTTCACTCTTTGGCACCGGGATGAACTCTTTCACACGCAGAATCCTCAAATTCCCAGCCACCTTCTTCGCCGCCGTCGCAGAGCGTTTTCGCCAACGCCACCACCGTCTTTCGCACCGCAGAATCCTGATGCCGCCTTGCCCGCCTCCGTGGCCGACGAGGAGACAGTTGCGCGGCTCCAGCGGCACGTGCCGCCATCCGCCGCCAGGTTCCGCGCCGGCACCATAGTGCCAAGCCCCCGCAACGGAGAGATCATTACCTTCACCTGGGCTGTGCTGGCGGGGCTCGTCCCGCTGTATTCTGAGTTCTTCTTGGGGGTGCTTGCTTTCTATGAGATCCAAGCGGCGCACCTTCCTCCAAACTCCATCGTGATGCTGGCCATCCTCGCCCACCTCTGCGAGATGATTGTGGGGGCGATGCCAAGCCTCCCGCTCTGGCGCTCGAGCGGGACTGTTGGAAGCTGCTACTTCACACTTCGCGACGCCGCCGCCTTCATCCCCGTCGCGCTCAAGTCCAACTGGAAGGACTGGCCGCGACAGTGGCTGTACGTGGAGGATTCCAGCAGCTGCGATGATCTTGCCTTCCCCGAGGGTCCTGCGGAATCCCTCGCCAGCTGGGGGTCTCAGCCTGACGATTCGGCGGAGATGGAGGCGATGCTGGCGCGCATTGCTGAGCTCCGCCACTACGGGCTCACCGGAACCGTTGTGGTGGCGGATTTCTTGCAGCGCCGCCTCTGCCCGCTTCGTATGAGAGCGCGCCCCGCCTGGCAGTACTACGGCGATGATGATGGGACCCGCATTGCCCCTGGAGGTGAGTACTTTTGCATTTTTCGGGTCTTCTGACTTTGTTGAACGTCTTTTTTCCCTTTTTGGCTTCTTGGTTCCTTGCCAACTTGCGGCTTCTTCTTCTTTGTGTGCCCAGCCGCGGGGAACGTGTCAGAGGAGGTGCTCCGGCAATGGCTGGCGGGACTCCTGCACGCGCTAGCCGGCGACATCTTTCTGCCCACAAGCATCCGCCCCCTCTGCGACTGGGACCCACGGGAGCGCAACCCGTATTTGCGCCCGCTGCCCCCCATGGGGCTTTCTGGCCCCGCGGTCCAGGTGGTCCGGCGACCCCAGCAGATCCGCGATCCGCCTCCGACGAACACCGAAGCTCCTGCGGCCGCCGCTCCTTCTGTGGCCGTCGCGCTTCCCGCGCCGACCGACACCGATCGCGCGCTCGGGAAGCGCCGCTTTCTCCTTTCCGACGACGACGCCGATGAGGGGGAGACATGCCCGAAAAGGCTTTGTCCCGCGAGCCCTAGGCTTCCTCCACCTCCTTTGGCCCCCTTCAGTGAGGGCCTTACTGTTGACGCCGCCGCTCTGCCACTTGGCACGAGCGCGGCGACTCTTCCGGAGCCGGCGCCGCCTGCGTCGGTGTTGACAGGTGACTAACTAGGGGGTCACCGCCGGCAATGAATTTGTACGAGGGGATGCTAATCAAGAACTAAATCAGATGGTAACACAAGAAAGGATTATACAGGTTCAGGCCCTCAACGGAGGAGGTAATACCTTGCTTCCTGTGTGCTGGGATTATATGGTGGATCAAGATGCGGGATGCAAGATGATGCTATGATCATCATGATCTAGGGACCCCTGCCCGCCTTTATATAGTGGAGGGGGCAGGGTTACAAGATTAAACCTAGTCGGTTACAAAGTCGAGCCCGGGTAGAATACAAGGCGACAGATTCTATCTATAGCCCTCCTTACCAAATATATCCAATTCCGGGCTTACAGATTCATCTTTCCTATTCGGGATAGGCTTCCTTCTTTATTCTTTCCTTGGCGCTCAAGTCCTGAGTTGTTCGACTGGCTGCCGACTCAATTAGCCGTCTCGGGCCACCCCCGTTTGCTACCTTATGGGCCCTTCATGAGGATACCCGAGGCCCATGTAGTCCACAGTAGCCCCGAGTGCTTTGCAATCGAGTTATATGCCCTGCCGACTGGTTCGCCTATTCGTCCCTGTAATCTGAGAGAGATTGTAAAGAACTCAAGAAATCTTAAGTTTTTGTATCAAAGCAATGCCTGGATCGGCAATACCAAACTCAGCTTACTCAGCCCATTGGGCGCATACAATTTTATATGAGCCAAAATTATAAGACTGTATCTGTGTCCTTAAACATATATAAGTTGTCGCTTGATTTCTCAAAGGCCTTACATGCGTATTTCTCAAACAGTCATACATCACGACTTCTCCCTTTGCCAACCCCGTCACCGCTAAGGGTGATTGGATCCGCATGAGTCCAATGTGCAACATGATGATGAACAACTACACACAAGGACAACAAAGGTAGGGTGATGTTGAGGATGGACAACAAACATGGAAGCAGTAACCAGGCACAGCAGTGATGATGTAATCATAGGAGACAACCTGAGGGTGAATTAAACTTGTAATGAGTAGTATATAGATCCATCAATAGTTTGAAATTGTTAGTGTATATTTGAGTTAGTGTAACTAGATGTCTCGAATTTGTCGGGGATAAAATTACGGCCCATTGCCATGGCCCACTCCCTGGCAGCCCAGTCGAATAGCCCACCAGGGCCTAACTCCCTGGAAGGTTCTATCAGGCCCATATGCATCCTGCCGAACAGCTTCCTGGCAGGTATGGTGCGTAACGGCCAAGACATCGTGTTTGAGTCCGTCTCGAACAGTAGTTCTGTACGGCTACGTGAAGACCCGGACGTTGGTTTCCCGGATTGGAATAGGAGTCGTGATCCCCAAGAATTGGAGTATACCTTATCTACCTAGGGATGTATTTGGCATGTACTGAGTTTGTTACGGACTACTAGTTAGCCCGGCCCGATTATCCCTTGGTAGGTCGGTTCCTCAATACTATATAAACCAAGCCCCTACGGCGTTTAGGGGGCATCGAATATTAGCCAAGAGTCTTCGCATTATCGCATATTGCTTCCTTGTACACCATAATCTCGTCGAGACCTGTTCGTCTCGCCGAGTTCCACCTTGTAATACTCTTTGATATAAAGAAAGGCTAGACGTAGGGCTATTATCTCTCCCGAGAGGCCTGAACCAGGATAAAACCCCTGTCTCCCTGTTCGTCGTTGATTGTTGTTCGTGTTGTTCGGCGTGTCTCCTATCTCCCCTTCTTAAGAACCTTGGTTGACTTGAGATCGATATCTCAACCGTCGACAGTTGGCGTCGTCCATGGCGAACTAGTAGAACGAGCATGTCGAATTCTTTCAGCGACCAGGGATCTCTTCCTGAGAACTATGACTCAGAAGGACAGGATGTCTCATCCCCTGACAGATCGGATCGATCTGTTCGGTCTCGATCGCTTTCCCGGTCCGGGACAGAAATCTCTGGATACATGCCGGAGATGGTCTTGGATCAGGCTCCTATCATCGACGATGAATACGGAACCGACGATCTCTACGATGGTTTAGAACTCTCGGATTCCAAGGCTATGTCGGTCGATTCTTCCTGTGGTGACACAGTGATGACACCGTCTAACGCGCCAACGCACGGCCACAGCGTCATCAACATGGATGGCGCAGGGACCTCAGAGGAACCTGCACGGGACGCCGCGGCCGAAGAGATCGAGTGGATCAATTCTGCTCGGCTTCAAGATGGATCTGCACAAGTTGCCCGTGAGCAAGATGTTGTTCGCCGTAGTCTAGATGAATCCATCAACCAAACCCTGACACGGATTCGCGATCAGCGTAAGCGCCAGCGACGCGACCCGCCTCGCGTACCTACGCCAAATCCCCCAGTAGAAGTTCAGCCTGCTCGGGACGAAGCCCCGCGTAACCGGACTCCGGTCGGGCAAAATGCGGACGCCTCAGGGATCCCAGGACCCCTTGAGCAGAGTCGGAAACAACTTCAAGCCTTGGCAACGGTGGTCAGATCCACCAACCAGGCCAACCTCGCTCTCATGGGCGACGCTGTTGCCTCCCATATTGAGCGACTGGCCGAAGGCCTTAAGTCCTTAGGTGAGGTCAACACCTCCTCCGGGCAACGTAGGCAACCTATCCGGGTGGATTCAGACAGCGAGCGTTCTGACCGATCGCGTAACCCCCATCACCGTCGAAGGATCACTGTCCACGAGCAAGCTACCCGTAATCGACGACGCTCGCCAAGTCCCCGTGGTCACCGTGATCACAGGGGCAAGCGTGCCCGTGACGATCGCTGACGATCCCCTCGTGAGGAGCGCATCGTAGCGACCACGAGGAGGGAGCGTGGGGGTTTGTCTCGGAGGGAGTTCCTCCAGGCAGAGTCCTCCCGCTCAGCCAGAATTCCTCCGGGCACCAGGACCAACGTCTTCTCAAGGCTAGGTTCTGCAGGAGATGGTGGCCGGTCTTATGCCTTGGGTTGTAAGGCTTTCTCCAACGAGCTTCGCGCTGTCAGGTGGCCTTCCAAGTTCAAACCCGGTCACGTGGAGAGGTACAATGGGACTCAAAACTCAGAAGAATTCCTTTCCATCTACGCTACCGCCATCATGGCAGCAGGAGGTGACGAGCTAGTTATGGCGAATTACCTCCCGACTGTCCTTGAGGGCGCTGCTCGGACGTGGCTGTTCAATCAGCAAGAAGGTTCCATCTGTTTGTGGGACCAACTTTGTGACGCTCTGATTGCCAATTTCCAGAGCTGTTACGTGCGTCTGGGTAAGGAGGATGATCTACACCAGATGATCCAGATGAACGGGGAGACCCTCCGCAACTTCGTGAAGCGTTTCATTAAGATCCCCAACACGATCCCGAACATCTCGGATGAATCTATTGTCCGCGCCTTTAAAAACGGAGTACGCGACGAGCGGCTCACCCAGGATCTCGAGATCAATGAGACCTGGACCGCCAACGACCTGTTCAAGGTGGCTGATCGCTATGCCAATGCGGCAGAATGCGTTCAGTATAAGAAGGCGTTTGACAAGGGCGAGCTGCCCGCCCAGCCTGGTGTGGATGAGAAGAAGAGGAGCAGCAACAATCCTGGTGACAAGAAGTCCCAGAAGAAAAAGAACAAAGGTGAAGCGAACAATACCGTCGCAGATATAGATCGCGCACCTCCTCCCAAGGATGGGCAGAAGAAGCCCAACAACAATTATAAGGGTAAGAAGCCTGCTCAGGGAGGCGGACAAGGCAAGAAAGGTCCCAGTGACCGATTTTGCAAGTTCCACCAACACTACGGGCACGATATACGCCATTGCAGGACTTGGGCTGCGAAGCTCGAAGATTTCTACAACGGCAAGGGCCCAATGCCCACCCTGTCCGAACAAGGTGATGCCGGCAAGGACAAGCGCCAAGCCGATGGTGGTGACCGGGATGATGATGACGAATATCAGAAGCCTGTGAACCACATTGCCGTTATCTTTGGCGGCTCCTCGGCTTATCCCTCTCGGCGCAACCTCAAAGAAGCTGCCCGGGAGGTCCACAACGTTGAAAAGGGCAAGCCTCAGCCCGAATCGATGCAGTGGACCGAGGTCTCTATCTCCTTCTCTAAGGATGATTGCCCCACTGGGATGACCAAGCCTCAGCGGCTCCCACTGGTGGTCTCTCCGACCATCAGCAACTCCAGGGTCGGGCGTGTCCTGATCGATGGCGGGAGTGCTTTGGACTTACTATCTGCCAAGGTCTTAGACGAGATGCAAATCCCTCGCTCCAAGTTGAAGGAAGTCGCCATGCCCTTCTATGGGATTTTTCCGGGAGAAGCTGTTAAGCCGTTGGGGCAGATCGTTCTGCCCGTCATCTCCGGCAGCCCGAGCAACTTCCGGACAGAGTTGATCACGTTTGACGTGGTCGACTTCCCATCTGCATACAACGCAATCTTGGGCCGGCCATCTCTTGGCAAGTTTATGGCCGTCTCACACCACGCATATCATTGCGTGAAGATACCGGGCCCTAGCGGCGTGATCATGGTCAAGGGCAACTATAAAGCTGCTATGGATTGCGACGAGCAATCCCTTGTCCTAGTCGACCAGCTTCCACCGTGTGGTCCCGAAGTTCCGCAGACCAAGTCTGCACGCCCTAAGGTTTCTATCCAGCCAGGGGGAGAGACCAAGGAAGTTCCGCTGTCTCTTGATGACTCTTCCAAGACAGTTCACTTGGGGGGCCAATCTGGGCCCCAAATAGGAAAGCGAGCTCATTGCCTTTCTCCGAGCTAATGCAGACATGTTTGCCTGGGAGCCGTCTGACATGCCCGGGGTCCCAAGGGAGGTTATCGAGCACAAACTGGCAGTTCGGCCGGACAAAAAGCATGTTCGCCAGAAGTTTCGACGGTTTTCAGATTTCAAGCAGGGGATCATTAAGGATCAGCTTGGCAAGTTGCTCACTGCTGGTTTCATCCGCGAGGTTGATCACACCGAGTGGCTAGCCAACCCTGTGATCGTGAAGAAGAAAGGCGGCAAGTGCAGGATGTGTGTCGACCACACAGATCTGAACGCGGCTTGTCCTAAGGACAATTTCCCGCTGCCTTGAGTTTTTTGGTCAACGTGACTGCGGATGCCCAGCTCTTGAGTTTTTTGGATGCTTACTCCGGTTACCACCAAATAAGCATCTCCCCCAGGGTGAAGAGAAGACTGTCTTCATCACCCCCTTCGGCACTTTCTGCTATACGACCATGTCTTTCGGTCTGCGCAATGCTGGTGCCACGTTCCAGTGCTTAATGGAGAAGACATTCACAGATCAGCACGGAAAAAACTTGGAGGTCTATGTCGATGACATAGTTGTAAAGAGCAAGTATGCTCCAGATCATGTAAAATACCTGGCCGAGACTTTTCGTAATCTCACCAGGCATCGAATTAAATTAAATTCAGAGAAGTGTACCTTTGGTGTCCGATCTGGAATGTTGCTCGGCTATGTCATAGGTTCGCAAGGAATTTCTGCTAACCCTGAAAAAATCGAGGCCATTGAAAACATGCAGGCTCCTACTACCGTCAAGGAAGTTCAGAGCCTCACAGGGTGGATGGCTGCTCTAAGCAGGTTTATTTCCCGTCAAGGCGAGCGCAGGCTGCCCTTCTTTAAGGCCCTGCGCAAGCACAATGGTTTCGAGTGGATAGAGGAGGCTGATAGATCCTTACAGGATCTAAAGCAATACCTGTCCAACCCACCTGTCTTGACTACCCCGTGATATGGCGAACAGGTTTTGTTGTATCTTGGCTGCACGCCACAAGCAGTGAGCATGGTCTTGACGGTGGAAAGGGAAGGCGTCCAGCGACCAATCTATTACGTGAGCGAGGTACTTCACGGATCAAAAGAGCGTTACCCTGAAGTCCAGAAGCTGCTCTACGCCTTACTCATGTCCTCCAGGAAGCTTCGCCATTATTTCCAGGCGCATCAAATACTGGTCCCGACCAAGTTCCCTCTGGGAGAAATCCTACGGAACAAGGAAGCTGGCGGACGTATAGCTAAATGGGCAATGAAACTAGCAGAATTTGATATTCTGTTTGCTGCTCGAATTTCTATTAAATCCCAGGTCCTGGCTGACTTTGTCGCTGAATGGACCTGCCCGCCTAAGTCCTAGGAATCTCCCGAGCAACCTGACGAACCCCCTGGACCATGTTCTTTGACGGCTCGCGCACTGGAAACTCGGGGGCTGGTTTTGTTCTCATCTCCCCTCAAGGAGAGCAACTCCAGTATTCTATCCAACTACACTTTGCGGCGACCAACAACGCCGCGGAGTATGAGGCCCTCCTATCGGGACTAAGAGCGTGCAAGTCGCTTGGCGTCCAACGGCTGACTGTGATGGGAGATTCACAGCTGGTCATCAATCAGGTAAACAAGGAGTATCAGTGCTGCGATGACTTAATGGCGCGATACCTGGTTGAAGTGAGGAAGTTGGAGCGGCACTTTTGATTTTTCGAGGTGCTCTTCGTGCCAGGAAGGACAACTTCTTGGCCGACCAGCTGTCCAAGTATGGATCCTCACGCGAACCTGCTCCGGCAGGGGTGCTCGTCGAGTACCTTTACAAGCCCTCAATCACTTCTCCGGACGAGGCAATAGAGACAGATGGTGCTGTCTCCGTCATCGAGCAAGCTGCGGACTGGACAACGCCATTTGTCCGGTACCTTACAGATGGGACCCTGCCCGACGACGAAGCCGAGCGTTCCCGGCTTATAAGGCGTGCTAGTCCATACAAGCTTGTGGACGGCATCCTTTACCGTCAGGGTGCTCTAGGAGTTCTCTCCAAGTGCATCTCTCAGCAGGAGGGTGTGTTCCTTCTTTGGGACATACACGAGGGTGCCTGTGGCAACCACGCCTCCTTCAGGACTCTGGTCGGCAAAGCGTTTCGCATGGGCTACTATTGGCCTACAGCGTTACAGGATGCCCGGGATGTAGTAACTAAGTGCAAGGCATGTTAATTACACACCCGAAAGGCCCATAAGCCCGCCCAAGAGCTCCAAACGATCCCCC
>SPJY01020470.1:75699-104980 GCA_005191435.1 Raddia distichophylla
CACTTCTTTGGATTCATCTTCATGCCATACTTCCGAAACTAATCCAAGACGGTCACAATATCAGCCAAATGCTGCTCTTCTTCCTGGGATTTAATCACAACATCATCGATATAAATTTCAACCAATTTACCGATTAAGTCATGGCAAATCAAGTTCATTCCTCTTTGATAAGTAGCCCCAGCACTGATCAACCCAAAAGTCATCACGACCCATTCAAACAAGCCGATAGAACCAGGACATCTAAACGCAGTTTTGCTCACATCTTCTTCGGCCATAAAGATTTGATTATAACCAGCATTGCCATCTAGGAAATTGATAATCCGATTGCCTGAAGCAGCATCGATCAAGCGATCGGCGATCGGCATCGGATACTCGTCTTTATATGTCGCTTTATTCAAACCTCGAAAGTCAATGCACACCCGAATTTTATCAGAATCCTTTTTTCCTACTGGAACAATATTAGAAATCCAATCGGCATATTTGCATGGCCGAATAAATTTTTCGTCTAACAGTCTTTGAATCTTGGCCTTTACTTGATCGTAAATTTTCCAACTGATCCTCCTCGGTGACTGCTTCACTGGCCGAAATCCAGGCTTCATCTTAATCCTATGCTCAACTATAGATCGGTCTAAACCAGGCATCTCGTGATATTCCCAGGCAAAGCAATCAACCCGATCCTTGAGTATCTGGTCGTATAACTTCGTATAATGTATGCTATACGAAGTTATTACGGACGACGAGCTGGATTTCCTATCTTCTCCGATCAGGACTCCATCGCCTCCAGTCGCCACCATCGAGCCTCCTGCAGCAGCACCGGCCAAGAGCAATCGGTTATCGCCAGACACACTTGCGAAGCTGAAGCAAATGTGGGAGTTGGTCGGCAATGAATCGGCTCTTCTGGCTAACCCATCTGCCATCCAAGAAATAGCAGACTCCATCAAGGAAATTCTCCCGGAGTAGGTGGTATCGGCTATTTCAAAATTGTTATCTCTTGATGACTAGAAAGCCGATTTTGATGCCGCGTTGGACCGACTCCGTCAAAGGAAAACCCTGAAGGACGCCGAGGCAGAACTCAAGGGGTTGATCCAGAATGCCAATTCTCAAAATGACAAGCTCCTCAGTTTGAAGAAAGAGGCCGAATTGGCAAAAGCTACCATCTCCAAGGCCATTTCAAGGGTTGCGAAAATTGGAGAAAGAAAAGAAAACTGAAGCAGCCGTTCGCTCAAACTTTGAGGGGACTAAATCAGCAGCCAAGGAACAGTACAGCATCGTGAAAGCTTGCGCCTTGGCAGTATTGGAGGCTAAGAAGAAAATACCGATTCTACCTGGATCGGTCGAAGAGGATACCGATACCGTCAACCAGATCCGGGACACAATCACAAGCGCTGCGCCCGCAATTTTAGAATTCTGTGAATGACTGGCCTACGAGCCAAATTTTAAAACTTTGTTCTATGTGTGGATCGGTATTCTACCGATCGTAAGACGATGCTTCACCCGGCCCCTTAGGGAGAAAATATTTAAGGCCTTCGTGCCTTTGTATTAATTTTTTTTATGCAATCTGTTTCACTCTTTATTAATGTCTTAATCTATAGGCGATTCCTTAGAATCGGCCCTCCTGAATAGAAACGTGTTAAGCAAATACCAGTATTGACTCATTATAAGCAATCCTCAAGCTATAGGCGATTCATTTAAAATCGGCTTTTGCTCAACAGCAACGCGTTGAATAAATCATCAACATCGATTCAACAAGTGTTAAACAGCTTTTTTGCGTAATAACTTCGTATAGCATACATTGGGTCCCTCTCGCCATCGAACTTGTCGATGCCTTTGAGGTTGAATCCATCCGGCCAAACCACTCGGCGAAGATCCGGGGTAAAGGCCCGAATCCCCTCCAAAGGTCGTGGCCGCCTCCGCGCCGGGGATTTGCTACGACGCTCCCGTCGCGGGCCTTGACGCTGCTCATGGCGGTGGTCGCGTCGACTGGCGGTGCTCTCTGCCTGATCGTCGATACGACGGCTGTGATGGGCACAAGTGTCCCGCTCGCCGTTGCTGCGCTCTCGCCGCCTGTCTTCGATGTCTTGACGTAGGTCGCGTGCGGGCGACTGGTGGGATTCACCTGCCGCTGAGGCGCGAGCCCGATTCCGATTGCGCGTAGATCGACTGCGAGCCGAAGCGGTCGGAGCGGGAATCGCCTCGTTTTGCTGGATGGCAGCCATCTCTACCATGGCCGTCGCTCGGGCAAGGGTCTGAATGCACGGACTGCCTTCCGGGAGTTGTTGCGCAATGGCCTCGAGAAGGGTCTTTGACGCGATGACGTTGGCCTGGGGGGTATTGTAAACCTCCTGATCTCTCAGCTTCACCGCGCAAAGTTCATTCTGGACGTCGCGGCCGCGTGCACGAAGCTAACGCGCACGGTCTCGGTCCTCTACAACGACAGCGGTTGCCTCGGGCCTGACTCGTTGAGAAGTAGAGTGGTGATCCTCCGCCCCAAGGACGAAAACCTCACGATAATTACAAATCTCAAGCGCTTCTGTCGGATTCTGAGTCAGAAGCGGAGAGGCTGACTTGTTCGCTTTGTCCAATGGGTTGGCCACCATTGATGACACCCACGAACGCTCCAGGATCCGATCGGATTGACCCGACAGGGTTAGCAGACTGGATTCCCGAGTGGTTATCTCTAGTCTGAATCTCAGGATAAATTTGCGCGGGATTCGCGGCAGATCTCCTAAGTCCGGACAGAAATCCAGTCAAGGATTTGTAAACCTCACCAGGCTGGAGGATGTCCAGGCCGGGGTAGGCGATCTCATGGGGCTCTTCTTCGCTCTCCACATTGAGGGGTGCGAAGTGAGGCTGCCGACGGATCGTCCTGAAGAAAGCACATGCGGAATTCTCCAAGCCGAAAGGCAATGGGTCCCATTGATTGCGTGCGCCTTCTGGTTGAACGCTCTCCCGTGGAAGGGAGAGATGAAGATTGCCGATGCCGTCGGCGACGAAGTCCAAGGCGCCGAAGCGAAGGGTCTCTCCTGGCCTCATGTCGACGTCGGCGCCACCCCGATCCACGTCGTATAACTTCGTATAATGTATGCTATACGAAGTTATTACGACGTGCATTTCTTAAAACATTAAAAACAGCATGTAGATGGTCATGATGTCCAGAAAGTGACTTGCTGTAAATCAAGATATCATCAAATTAGACCACCACAAATTTTCTAATAAATGGTCATGAAACTTCATTCATTAATCGCATGAATGTACTAGGCGCATTAGTTAAACCAAAGGGCATCACTAACCACTCATACAATCTACATTTAATTTTAAATGTGGTTTTCTATTCATCCGTAAGTTTCATTTTGATTTGACAGTATCCATTTCTCAAATCAACTTTAGAGAATACAGTAGAGCCACTGATGGTATCCACTTCTCAAATCAAATGAAGAGGATGTCGTGTGACATATTGAGGTGAGCTCGAATTACTAATTTCCGCAGATGGCTATTGGATGGATAAATGGATCGGAGGGGGCATATTGAAGTGATTTTTATTTCTCCCATTGCAACACACGGGTATATTTGCTAGTGTAGTAAAAAGTGTAGATGAACAATCACGCATACAAAGAGGAGATGGGAATACAAAGACGTAGAAATGCAGTTCTGCTTTATTGATTTATTAGATCGCTAATACATCAAGTATGTGCCTCTATATATACTAGTATATTGTTTTGGATTTAGGCTAGAACCAACGTGGTTAGTCCATCGGTAAATCGAATAGGATACAAACTCTGGTCCCACTTAGGGTTTCCACTAAAAAATCCATCTAATTTAATATGATTTGAATAATAAGTGACTTGACTTTGCCTCACGATGACTTCCTCGATGGTCTTCATGGAGCTAATTTAATATGTTAGGCTGTCTCCAACAATGTCCTGTATGCCTCACTGAACCTCAAAAAAGGATGAATTTTTCCCCTACAACAACCAACAACACCCCTCAAAACAACCCCTAATTCATCGGAGAGGAGAGAGGTACGGTATACGTAGGGGACCTCTCTCTCACCCATATCATCAACTTCCTTCGCTCCCGCGCGAGATCGAAACGACTTCCATGTACCGCCTCCCTTTCTCCTCCTCCCACTCCGGCGTGCCTCCTCTACTCCTACCCCTCCCCCGCCGCCGCCGTCCTCCTCTGCCCCGTCGCCGCTGTGCTATACCCTACGACCCCCTCCTCTACCCCGTAGCCGCCGCCCACCTCTTCTTCCCTGCCACCGCCGTCCTCTACCCCGTCCGCGCCGTCCCCACCGCGTCCGCTACCCTATCGCCACCGCCTGCCTCCTCTGCCCCGCTGCCACCTCTTGTTATCTCATTAGATTTGGTCTGGTCTTTTGATCTCATCCAACACAAAAGAAAGATAGCCATCTGTTGGTTGTGCAAATGATAACATGTTGGTTGAGCACTATCATCCCAAATAATATATTTCAGGCAAAATTGGCTGCCGGACACTCTAAAAGCGTGGCTTTTGCCACAGGCCACTAAAAAAAGATGACTTTGCCAAAAGACATTACAATTCAATGGTAATTTGCTGTAGAACACCACACCTATTATTATATGCAATTTTAATAGCAAGCTACGGGAAATGACTATCCTACCCCTGCCTCTCCTTTGCCCGCCCCGAAAATAGAATTTGGTGTAACATTTTTCTCATGACTCTAAGAGAACTGCATAGCTTCGGTTAGGTTAATCGTACGAAAAACAATAAAAAGAAGTATTATTTGGGAACTAGTTCATTTTGATTTTCTAAAATGCAAACCACTGGTATTAGATAATTCAGTAATATAATGCAATGATTCTCACTATTGTCAACAAATTTCTGAAACGTAGCCATTGATAGGTCATAGGTGCAGTTACGACTTTATGGCCAGATTCTATACAAATCATTGACTGATTATTCTGTTGGTTTGTGATGTTGAGCTATTTTATATTTACGCCATGCCTGAAGATGGATGATGAAAGCTTGGTTTTCATTAATAGGTCATATGTTTTTTTTGCCTGAGGAAGGCTAGGATTTCATTTGGGTTTATCATTTTTGGTAGGTTGGCCTGAATACTATCACACCATGCTACCTGACTTTAGTTTTCCACTAATACATCAATGATTACTTGTAACTAAATTATATAAACATGCTACCTGAATTTGCTTTTCCAATAACACATCAATGAATGAATGTAACTGAATTGTACAGACGAGCATGTATGTTATTCTTATCTTGGAAGCTGAAATACTTGTGTTGTGTTGAGCTTTAACTCATGGGAACATATTTCCGTTCAAATGTCAATCAAGTGGAGACAGGACTCACTATGTAGGCTTCCACAATAATATTTTTTCATTCATTGCAAAGCTAGGTGGAGCTCCAAACTATGTTGCAAATAGCTGAGCGGCAAATTTAGAGCTTCGCTACAAATTTCCTTCACACTTTACACTGCACTCCAAAAGATTCCTTCGTTCTATCCGACGCTCTAAATTTGCAGCGACTTTTACAGCTTCACCTAGATGGTTGAGCACGCTCGTGTAGTGCTGTTACATGAGCCCACATGCTTGTATTGTTCCTCACAATCACATTTATGTTAACGTGCCTTTTCATTTATTTTTGTCGGACTTATAATCTGATCACAAGAGAATCATGGCCATAATATCACTTGATTATTTTGCAGCCTTGCAAGTGGTATTGTTCTGCACCGTTTGACTATGATTATAGTTATCTTCACAGGGCCACAAATATTTCTCAAGCTAATGGTGAACCTGTGATTACTTATAAGACATATATCTCCTGAAGTGATAGTGCACTGTTTCTAAATAAAAGTTTTCATACCGCATGTGATCTAGGTTCCCTCTTTTATCGGAAATTAATTCATGTGGATGTTTTTTTACATTCTGTGGTTCATGCTCTTTGAAGAACGATACCCTTTATATACATAGTTCTATATTTTAAACCGAAGGCACCACTAACTCTAAACCTGATCGGTGGTCATACAGGGTGATGGATTCATTTTGGAGCACTATGCACGACGGATAAGCTGCTTTGGTCAGTTCGGAGTCCCATGATTTGCCCAATTTTGGCTATGCGGACGAGTTAGGCATAGTTGATAGCCCTGTCGGTATGAGCCCTCAATCAGAGCCCACTGTCACCATGACCAAGGAGACGAGCAAGGCAAATGTCAAGAAGATTGTTGAGAGCCATGTGAAGGGTCCCTGTCACCCTCAATTTTAGCTTATCTTGAGGGTCAATAATCCCATGCACTAGCCCCTGGATCAGTACGCTAGCGCGGAAGATCACATAGCTGATACAGCACACAACGATAAAATGGAATCCAGAATATTACATACCAAGTTACGTCCTTAGGCGAGTTTAGTCAGGGGAACATTACACGCCTTAATATTACAAAACAATGTTCAGAGTAGTGCAGCTATCTCTAAAAATATCTACCCAAAAGAATCCTTATCGGCTAAGTGCCCACCAACGAGCGGAGCAACCCCTAAGACTCTTTAGGTCCACCGAAGCCCTGTCTGTCGTCTTCATGACACTCATAAGGGTCTTCCTCGATTCCGTTGTCTAGAGAAAGTAAGAAAGCGAGGTCAGCGTCATCCAAAAATTGGCTAGTTAACACTTCCCTTATTGCATATAGTGCTTAGAAGGCTTTTATTGGAGGAAAGGGTTACTTTATTTGGTTAAGGCCAGATTTATAAGATTTTGGAATCATCCTAACTAGCATCAACTAGAGCGTGTCTTGTTTATATAAATCAGAGGTTTACCATCTTATTAATGCACCCAAACCCAACTAATCAACCTACCATACCAACCAACCCACAATCGACCAACTCTCGACCAAATACACAAACCAGCTTAACCGATCATTCCGACTTTCTTCCAGTTGCCCCCAACATTTCCTAGTTCCACAATCCTTCTAGGATTTCGCAATACTGTTGTGGACAACACATGCCATGGCATGCCCGCCTCGGCCTAGGGGGTTGCCAGCCCTCACTAGCCGACCTTCATCCTAGGGATGTGTGGCCTTTATCATCCTCGGTGATGACACATGCCGGTCCCTATCGAGAATGGTCCCAGAGGGCCTCCGCAGAGCGCTCACAGCTGGCGATTCAAGACTCGTACTCCGTGCGATGGCCACGCGTTGTGTTGGAACCATTCCTCAGATGGCAGCGATCTCCCCGCTACGCGTGTTACTCCGCGCTCCTCCTGGGTAAGCCCTGGCTAAACCCAGCACCAGGCACCCCTGTGCCTCAATCATCCATCAGGATGTCATTTAGGGGCAACCCACCGATAATCTCTACTTCCACAGTCATCGACCACACCACACTTGGACTTTCCCAACCGACCAGCCAAACCAGACCGACCTCCCACCTAACCATACCCTCAAACACAATCAGCCCAACATGCATCTAATAGCCCTAACTATCATATGTCATATCATATTTGAATAAAAGAGATGAATGAACGGTGAATATCGGTTCACCGTTCCATGGCGGATTAGCCAGAAGATTTGTTTAAGTCTAAGCAAGTTTTACCCATTAGGTAGGGTTAAAGTGGTTACCAGACTAATCATAGGTTAACATGAGTAATGACAATCAAGGCAGTCATTAAGGCTAAATAGGTCAAAGGCAGGCATGTATAAGTACTACAAGATTAGCAATTAGGCATATTACTAAGCATACATTTAATTAAGAAATAAAATAGTTAACAAAAACTGGGTAATGAACATGGTATTAGCGATGTTAATCCACACTAGGGAAAGTCCAAGTCTCTCCCTAATACGGGCAAACATCTAAAGAGTAAGCGTTAACTTGCCTTGCTAAGGTAGATGTTCCTCCTCGGCGTCCCCAAACCTTCCTTCGGGATCGCCTACGTCTAATCATACAATCAAACCAATAATTACTTACTAATGCAACAGAAAATATGATGCATGCACGACCTATGCTTTACTCTTGGCATTAATGCCTAAGATCGATTAGCGCGTCTAATTTTTGTACGATATGCTATGCATGACGGAGTGCATTAATAAACGATATAATCAGTATATAATAGTCTACTACATTCCCAAAATACGATATCGTACAATATGGACAACTTAGAGCGAGTAGGGTTTGTGGAACGACTGACGATGACAATACACAATAATACGACACACGTACAGAGTACGATTTATCGAAGTTTAGTAATTTCTCAGGTTATGCCATAGTTAGGGTTCAACTCTAGGTTATAAGTTAAAGTAATAGAATTTTCAGGAATTACTTCTTATCCTAGCAATTAAGTGATTTACTAATGTATTTGTTGGTTTTGGCTAAATAAAACCTATAGTAATTACCTTGGCCAAGGATGTCATTTATTAAAGTTTTATGACTAATATGGCCTTTATCTACTAATTTAATTTTCTAAGCAATTACTAAGGTCAGATTCATTATTTGAGTACATCTGGAATTATCCAAATCCTAGTTTAATTATTTTCTTATATGTGATTTATACCCATTTTAGGGAATAGTGCTATTCCTCTATTACAGTGGCTAATTTTTATATTTTTGTGAAATAAAAGTTGGCCTCTACTGTTTATCTAAATTTTTCTAGGATTTTTGAGAGTCTCTAGCTATTTTAATATCCAAATTTTTCTAGGATTTTTTAGAGTCTCTAGCTATTTTAAATAAATCTGTAGATATTTATGCCATTAACTAAATGATTAAATCGGTATTTAAATGATAAATCACTCTAGGCCGAGCCAACCGACGCCACATCAAAGCGTCAGAAGCGGTCCATGGCCCAATCGCGCTCCGCACGCCCGAGCGGCGCGGTATACGTCGAAGGTGCATTTCGCGAGTATGTGACCGCCACGGTGCTGACGCCGCCCAAAGGGCGCGTTCACTTAACATTACAGGTGGGCCAAAGGCCCACTGTTAGTGACTTGCTGGTTACGGATTTTGAACGCGCGCGAGGGTGTTTCCTGGTAGGTGGTGCCCGCTTGCCAGCGACTCATCTTTGAGGGGACGCACAAATCTCGTGGCATGATGGACGGCTGGGGGCTTTCATCTTCCTCGATGTGTCGACGTGGCCCGGCGGCGACGGCAAGCGGCTCGGCGGCGCTACAGCCTACCTCCGCCCATGTGCGTGCTAGGGAAGGCTCCTATAGCTCCTAAGGAGCTTGGCGAGGCTCGCGCCTGGGCCGGAGACGGCCGGGCGCGGCTGCGCGGCGAACAGGAGCGGAGCCGAAGGCTTGACGGTAGCACAAGTGTATGCTACGGTTCTATAAGCTACAGATAGGACAGGGGCACGAGGGGTGTCACCTGTGCTCACCACGGTTTCCGACGGGGACGAGGGGGCTCAGGGACGGCTGGCGGCGAGGATGCCGGTGGCGACCGAAACAGGGGTGTCGTCGACCAGGCTCCTCCGTCCAGATCTTCTGAAATCAAGCACGGCGACGGATTAGGGGTGGGGTGTGGACGCTCTGGGCGAAAGGGATTGGACAATGGCTCACGAAATCGGCGAGAGCGTCCTCGGCACAGACGCAGAGAAATTTGGCAAAAACGGAAAAGCGAGGCCAGTGGAGAGGCGTGGGGCTTTATAGGCACCTGGCGGGTTGGCTGGCTTGAGGCCCGCACGGTGACGCGGGGGGAGGGGGACGCGCGGCGCGGTGATGGGACGGATCGGCGAGGCGCGAGAAATGATGGCGCGCTCGCCGCGGATGGGACTGACGCGGCGCGCGGTGCGAGTCAGCGCGCAGAGCAGAGCCAAGCGGCGGCAGGGGCCACCGGCCAATGAGAAAGGAAGAGAGAAGAAGAGTGAAAGAGTGTGGGAGATGGAGGCTGGGCCCACGTGTCAGCTCGGTTTGAATTCAAGTGAACTTTAAAAATTCAAGCAAAGTTTTTGCTTTAATCCCGAAAATTGGGATGTTACAGTCTGTTCGTGATTAGTGAGTGGCCCACCCCGAGATGTGCCTTGGGTCGTATCTGTACCGGCCTGCCGCGGATGCAGAAAGCCTTAGAGGCTACCCTCGGCCGTACCAGGAAGAGCGTCTGGCCCGCCGGGGTTACCCTTGGGCTTGACAAAGTCAACCGCGCCTCCCTAGGTCCTAGCCAGGGGCGTGGCGCGCCTCCCGGGCCATCCTTAGCCCTGGAGAGGGTCCCGTAAACAGCCCGCCTGTCCCTGAGCAGGTGGCGAGAGCTTCCGGGCCCCGCCATACTTTCGCCGGCCTTGACCGAGAGGAACTGTACCTCCCCAAGGTATCTGTAGCCCGGGAAGAGGCATGCGGGTAGCCCAATTTGTCGTTTGCCCCATGGCCAGGCGGCGAATGGTTGTTACGCTATGCGACGCCCCCAACGGGTGGCGCGGGGCTGGCTCGGTCCAGTCAATGCTACATGGGGGATAAAGGGAAAGCGTTTTTCTCCCTGCGTAGCCTGCTTCCCGTATTGGCATTCCGAGACGAACACGTGTCCAGTACTAATCAGACCAGCTTCTCTTTGCAGGCCACAGACAGGACGGGGCCTCGGAATGAGACAAGGGTGCTGCCGCTAAAGATGGGCAAAGCAGAGATGGGCGCGGGGCCCGTCGTATCAGCCCCGGGCGACCCGCCGCGCCTATAAAAGGAAAGGTCCCAGATCCGATTGGGGCCAAGCGATAGAAGGTGATAACAAGCAATCCACGCAATGCGCTCGTCCGGAGCTTCCTTAGCCATAGTCGTAGTCCTTAGTCACTTCAGTGTCCGATACCTCCCTGTAAGCTCGGGATCGGTGCCTTCGAGCCCGGTCTCGGCACACTTGTACTGTTTTCCACCACATAATCAACGAAGGCTGGAGTAGAGCTGTTACCTGGTTGTGGGGGCTCGAACCAGGGTAAATCGCTTGCGTCTCCGTGGTTTGTATTGTTTTCTCTCCTTCCCCCTCTTTCACTCTCACCGTACGGTGGATCTGTACCTAGATCGCCAAGTCGTACCAGGCGTAGTTCGGGAAGACCGCGCGGCCAGAGCCCCCGCGAGCTCGACCGCCGCCCCGGGCTACTGAGAGGTGTTGTTGTTGGGCCTCACTCCAACTACAAATTCTTCTACCGGTCCGTGGACCCGCTGCCCTCCGAGGCGCGTTTCCCATACGCCGACAGCTGACGCCCACCGTGGAGCCCATGAATAGCCCTCAGTAGTCCATTCCCTCGGACATGCCTGAGATTCCGAGCAGCGACGAGATCCTGGACCTCTAGTTCGATGAGTGCGATGATCTGGACGACTTGTGTCCATCGTACGAGGGCTGGCGAGAGGAGTACCTCGCCGAAGCCGGGCTGACGAGATGGAGGTTGACGGCTCTCTTGCCCCAGGGGTAGAGCTTTGCCTCGAGGAGTCGCTCCTAGAGCTAGGGGTAACCCACGTCAGCGAGACTCCCATGGATTTTGAGCTGTTGGGTGACTCCTCTTCCGCAGGCGACATCGGGACGTTTCCCCCGACCTCGCGCACGTCTCACTGCGTCATCGTAGCCTCGGCCGATGATGATGCCGGGAACGTGGAGGCTTAGGAGCAGCAGCTTCGCCGCGCTGCAGCCCGGGACTTCTTCCGCGATTCCATCCGTCGCGTCATCAGCCTGCGCACCCCGGCTCACGGCCGGTCGGTCGATTTGCTCGTCGAGGCCATGCGCAACCGCTCCTACGCAGCCAGCGGAAGGCGCACGATCGCCACAGTCGTTCGCGACCTGGAGAAGGACCCCCATGGCTTCACCATGGCAGACCTGGGTCCAGCCATCGTTGAGGGCCTTGGCGACATCACCTGCGGCATCGTCCGGCTCAGGAGCAAAATGGTGGCGGACGCGCGGGCACCGGGCCCAAAGGAAGCTCTGGCCACTGCGGCTCTCAAAGCCGCTCCTGCCACAACCACAGCAGTTCGCGCCGGACCCAGACTGTCTCCTCCACCAGGGGATCGCCGCGCGCCCCTAGCGGATTGTTTTCCAGCCTGGGCCCGCTTCGGGATGCTTCTCCCCGAAGGCCACGCCAGGATGCTCCGCCTTCTCCCGCGCTCTCCGTGAGGCGCCTTGGCCGCCGAGGTTCAAGCCCGGGTCAATTGAGAAGTTCGACGGGAGCAAAATCATGAGAAGTTCATGTCCATCTACACTACTGCCATCCGAGCTATGGGGGGAGATGAGGACCTCGAGCTCCACCCGGTCAACACCGCAAGCGAGCTCTTCCACACCGCGGCCCTCTACGTCAACGCCTCCGAGGTAGTTGAGCGCAAGAGGTGCCGCGCCAAGAAAAAGGACAAGGCCGGCGACGGCTTGGGAAAGGCTGAGGCAGACAAGAAGAAGAAGAAGCGGTCGGAGCAGCCCACCAAGTTCATCGCGGCGGTTGAGCTCGACCAGCCCGAGTGCTCGCCGTCGCAGCGTCCTCCACCGGTACGCCCGTCGCAGCAGCAGCGCCAGCAGCGACCTCCCCCGGCCGGACGCAGGCCACGCGGCGGCCAGGGGTGCCTCAGGGCCGACATCCCCGTCCGCAGCAGCAGGGCAAACGTGAGGATCCATTCCACGACCCAAATCTCTTCTGCCGGCTCCACCAGCGCGACGGCCACGACCTGCGCAATTGCCGCACGTGGGTCCGTCAACTGGAGGACTTCTACGCTGGCCGTGGCCCCATGCCCGAGCTACCTAAGGGCGCGGCCGCGATTCCCCTTCCGCAGGGCACTCAAGACCAGGGTTTCCCCGAAGCCCGCGGCCATGTCGCCATCATCTTTGGCGGCATTTCGGTGTCGACTGGTAGCTAACCGGGAGTTATCATCGGCAATGATTATATACGGGGCGATGCACAAGATCCAAACTCGATGGTAGCACAAGACAGGGATCTATACAGGTTCAGGCCCTCATGGTGGAGGTAATACTCTACTTCCTGTGCTCTGGGATTACATGGTGATCTGATGATCAATGTGGAGGGAGATGTCTCTGCATGGATGGGTGCGGAGATGATGATCCACCTGATGATGAAGATGCCGAACCAGGGAGCTCCCTGCCCGCCTTATATAGTGGGAGCAGGGTTACAAGATAGAGTCTTGGTCGGTTACGAGGTCGGATTCCTATCTATATCCTCTAGCCAGATAAGTAGTTATCCGGGATTACAAGTATATCTTCCCTATTAATTAGGGATAGACTTCTATCTTGCCGGTCAAGCCTTCTAGAGTCAGAGTGGTACACGTCCTTATCCACCCGACTTGGTCCATCCCCTGCCGGGTGGTCTCTTAGGCCCGCCGTGTGGGTACCCGGGGTCTATGTTATCCACATTCGGCCTACAGCTCTCGCCACGAGCTCAAGGCCGCGTCTCGTGAGGTCCTCCACATCACCCGCTGTGAGCCCGCGACAGAGTCCCTGCCTTGGTCCAGCCAGGCCATCACCCTTTCGGTAACGGACTGCCCGGTCGGCCTTTCCAAGCCACAGCGCCTCCCACTGGTACTATGCCCCACCATCGGCAACACTCGCGTCGACCATGTCCTCGTGGACAGTGGGAGCTCGCTGGACATCATCACTGCGCGTGTTCTGAGCCTTAAGCAGGTCCCGCGCTCTAAGATCAGGGACATCACCATCCCCTTCCACGGGATCGTCCCGGGGTCGTCCCTTCGCCCTGTCGGGCAAGTCGTACTGCCTGTGACGTTTGGCTCCTCTGCCAACTTCCGGACGGAGTACATCACCTTCGAGGTGGTGGAAACTGACCTCCCCTATAAAGTCATGTTGGGCCGCCCCGCGCTCTCCATGTTCATGGTGGTCTCCCACCACGCTTACCATTGCCTGAAGATGCCGGCGCCAAGGGGAGTCATCACGGTCCAGGGAAACCACAAGACGGTCCTCGACTGCGATGAGAACGTGCTGGCCATGGTAGGACAGCTCCCTACCGTGGTCCTAGCAGCAAGGAGTCCACCAAAACCATTGTTCTCACGGAGACAGACCCTGGTCCACGTGGGGACAAACCTCTAGGCCCAATAGGAACTCATGTTCATTACCTTCCTCCGGGCTAACAAGGACACGCTCGCATGGGAGCCGTCCGATATGCCTGGTGTCCTAAGAGAGGTGATCGAGCACAGGCTAGCTGTCCGGCCTGACAAAAAAAAGGTAAGGCAATGCCAGAGGCGTGTTCCAGACTGGAAGGCCAAGATCATCCAAGACCAGCTCGGCAAGCTACTTCAAGCAGACTTCATCCGCGAGGTACAGCACTCCGATTGGCTTGCGAACCCAGTCGTAGTCCAGAAGAAGGGCGGCAAGTGGCGCATGTGTGTCGACCATCGCGACCTTATGTTGACACAAAAACGAGAATTTCTGTGAACACACGTGCAGAAGCGTCAATCCAGTGATTGTGTCGCAACTCAAACCAAGCGTACCAGTCGATTTGACCTGTAAATCGACAAGGAGATAATCATAAGTAATATAGGCCTAATCGGTTTTCTAATAGCCAGATCAGGTTATTCGTAATCGGCTCTAAATTAAACGATTACAGGATCTATCGGCTTGATGCCAGATAGAACAATTAAATAAATATTCAAATCTAAATCTCACACTTATTTTTGGTATTTTTATAACAACATTAGCAATAAACCTCAATATCAATATATCAGTTTAAACCAAGAAACAGATTGAACAGATTGGTCATGCCAAGACAGTATTCAGATCTAAATCTAAATATAAACCAATAAACCGATTTAAAGGTCTAAAACTAATAAGAGTTGATGCAATACAGATCGGTAAACGCTTGCACATGCAAGATCCTAAACAAGGCAATATCAATATATCAGATTAAACCAGGACACAGATTGAACATATTGGTTAAGCCAAGACAGTATTCAAATCTAAATCTGGATATAAACCAATAAACTGATTAGAAGGTCCAAAGACTAATAAAGGTAAATGCAAATACAAATCGGCCAACATTTACACATGCAAGATCCTAAACGAGACATACACAAGATCGATTAAACGAGGCAGTTGCATATATCGGATTCAGAAGAAAACATATGAAATATTCGATAATCGGTATTGCAGGGTAAACACACATTACAGATCGATTGACTCGAGACAGTGCAATATGCGAGAACATGTTTGAGATCGGTAAATCCCAAGGCAGTCTAACATGGTTTGTATACATGAGGTCAGATTGATACAGCCATGCATACGAGTTACAAGGAGAGAATCGATTATCCCATCGAGATAGCTCTACCTGCGAGTTGAAGCCTTTCGACGAAGTCGATCGGATTCGAAAAAGTGTTGGGTGTATTGAGTATTGGTTATTCTTCGCGTGTGTCTCGCTGCGTCTTTGCAGCCTCGGCCGACAATGACGCTGGGAACGAGGAGGCCCAGGAGCAGCAGCACCGGCGCGCTGCGGCCCGGGACTTCTTCCGTGATGCCGTCCGCCGCAACATGGATGGGATCTGCCAAGAGGACAGCCGCCAGCGCACCCCACCGGGTCACCGATCGGTCGATTCCCTTGTTGATACCATGCACAACCCGCTCCTGCGCAACCTACAGAAGGCGCGCGCCATCGCCACGATCGTCCGCGACCTGGAGAAGGACCCCATGGTTTCACCATGGCGGACCTGGGTCCAGTCATCGCCGAGGGCCTTGGCGACATCACCTGCGTCATCGTCCGCCACGAGGAGCAAAATGGCGGCGGACGTCTGGACATCTGGCGCACAGGCGGCTCCGGCCACAGCGGCACTCAAAACCGCTCTCGCCGCAACCGCAGCCGCTCTCGCCAAACCCAGACAGCCTCCTCCGTCGGCGGTTCGTCGCGTGCCCCAGGCGGAGTGTTTTTTCGCCTGGGCCCGCTTCAGGACGCCTCTCCCACGAAGGCCGCGCCGGGCTGCTCCGCCTTCTCCTGTGCTCTCCGTGAGGCTCCATGGCCACCGAGGTTCAAGCTCGGGCCAATCAAGAAGTTCAACGGGAGCAAGAACCCCGAGGAGTTCCTGTCTATCTACACCACCGCCATCCGAGCTATGGGGGGAGATGAGGCCGTCTTGGTCAACTACTTCCCCACAGTGCTTGAGGGCATGGCCCGAACCTGGCTGTTCAACCAGCGGCCTGGTTCCATCCGTAACTGGGCCCAGCTGCAGGATGCCCTCCGCACGAGCTTCCAGGGGTGTTACGCCGGCTCCGGGCGCCCCCAGGACCTCAAGCTTGTGGTGCAGCGAGACAATGAAAATCTTCAGGACTTTGTGTGCCGGTTCGTCAGAGCCCGCAACACAATTCCCTGCATCTCAGATAAGGCCATCATCAAGGCCTTCAAGGATGGTGTGAGGGACCGGCGCTACACCGAGGACCTCGAGCTCCACCCGGTCAATACCGTGAGCGAGTTTTCCGCACCGCGGCCCTCTATGTCAACGCCTCCGAGGCGGTTGAGCGCAAGAGGTGCTGCGCCAGAAAAAAGGCCAAGGTCGGCGACGGCCCGGGCAAGGCTGAGGCGGACAAGAAGAAGAAGAAGCGGCCGGAGCAGCCCGCTACGTTCATCGCCGCCGTCGAGCCTGACCAGCCCAAGTGCCCGCCGCAGCAGCGCCAGCAGCGACCTCCCCCAGCCGGAGACAGGCCGCGCGGTCGCCAAGGGGCACCCCAGGGCCGGCCTCTCCGTCCACAGCAGCAGAACAGAGGTGAGGACCCGTTCCATGACCCCAATCTCTTCTGCCGCCTCCACCAGCGCCCCGGCCACGACCTGCGCAACTGCCGCATGTGGGCTCGCCAGTTGGAGGACTTCTACGCTGGCCGCGGTCCCATGCCCGAGCTACCTGAGAGAGCGGCCGCAGCGCCTCCTCCTCAGGGTGGCCAGGACCAGGGTTTCATTGAAGCCCGCGGCCACGTCGCCGTCATCTTTGGTGGCACTTCGGCTTACAGCTCCCCCCGCGAGCTCAAGGCCGCGTCCCGTGAGGTCCTCCACATCTCCCGCAGCGAGCCCGCGGTGGAGTCCCTGCCTTGGTCCAGCCAGGCCATCACCTTTTCGGTGACGGACTGCCCGGTCGGGCTCTCCAAGCCGCAGCGTCTCCCGCTGGTCTTGTGCCCCACCATCGGCAACACCCGAGTCGACCGCGTCCTCGTGGATAGCGAGAGCTCGCTGGACATCATCACCGCGAGCGTCCTGAGCCTCATGCAGGTCCCGCGCTCTAAGATCAGGGACATCACCATCCCCTTCCATGGGATCGTCCCAGGGTCGTCCCTTCGCCCCGTCGGGCAAGTCGTGCTGCTCGTAACGTTTGGCTCCTCTGCCAACTTTCGGACGGAGTACATCACCTTCGAGGTGGTGGAAACCGACCTCCCCTACAACGCCATCTTGGGACGCCCCGCGCTCTCCAAGTTCAAGGCGGTCTCCCACCATGCCTACCATTGCCTGAAGATGCCGGCGCCAAAGGGAGTCATCACCGTCCGGGGGAACCACAAGACGGCCCTCGACTGCGACTAGACCGCGCTGGCCATGGTAGGCCAGCTCCCTACCCGTGGTCCCAGCAGCAAGGAGCGCTCCACAGCGCTCCCAAAGGTGGCACTGTAGCCGCAGGAGCCCATCAAAACCATCGTCCTCACGGAGACAGACCCCTCCAAGGTGGTCCACGTGGGGACAAACCTCGAGCCTCAATAGAAACTTGAGCTCATTACCTTCCTACGGGCTAACAAGGACGCGTTTGCATGGGAACCGTCCGATATGCCCGGTGTCTCAAGGGAGGTGATCGAGCACAGGCTAGCTGTTCGGCCTGACAAGAAACCGGTAAGGCAGTGTCAGAGGCGTGTTCCCCACTGGAAGGCCAAAATCATCCAAGACCAGCTCGACAAGCTACTTCGAGCGGGCTTCATCCGCGAAGTTTAGCACTCCGATTGGCTTGCGAACCCAGTTGTAGTCTAGAAGAAGGGTGGCAAGTGGCGCATGTGTGTTGACCACCGCGACCTTAATTCCGTCTGCCCCAAGGATAACTTTCCCCTTCCATGCATAGATCAGCTAGTTGACCCTACGGCAGATTCAGCCTTGATGAGTTTCCTGGATGCCTATTCCGGTTACCATCAGATCGCGTTGTGTAGAAAGGACGAAGAGAAAACCGCCTTTGTAACGCCTTTCGGCACATTTTGCTATACGACCATGTCTTTCGGTCTCATAAATGCTGGCGCCACGTTCCAGCGTCTCATGCAAAAAACTCTCCCTGCTCAAATGCAAAAAACTCTCCCTGATCAAATAGGGCGCAACGTAGAAGTCTTCGTGGACGATATCGTAGTCAAGAGAAAGGACGCCCGTGACCACGTGTCCGACCTACGGGAAACTTTTGACAGCCTAAGACAGCACCGGGGCAAGTTAAACCCCCGAGAAATACGTCTTTGGCGTCAAGTCCGGCATGTTCCTAGGCTACGTGATCGGCGGGGCGAGCATCGGTGCCAACTCCGAGATGATCGAGGCCGTCGAAAAGATGAGGTGGCCAACCTGCGAAAAGGACATCCAGTCCCTCACAGGCAAAATGGTGGCCTTAAGCTGTTTCATCTCCCGCCTTGGAGACCAAAGCGCGCCTTTCTGCAAGTTACTTCACAAGCACGATAGTTTCGAGTGGACTGAGGAGGCTGAGGCCGCGTTTCTGCAGCTGAAGCAGTACCTCGCCTTGCCACCCGTCCTCACCACTCCCAAGCTCGGGGACGTCCTCCTGCAGTCCTGCTGTACCTCTCAGTGACACCAAATGCCGCAAGCGCGGTGCTTGCGGTGGAACGAGAAGGGAAGCAGCGGCCCATCTACTACGTGAGCGAGGTGCTCACCGGGCCTAAGAAGCGCTATCCCGACCTTCAGAAACAGTGCTATGCCTTGCTGATGGCCTCGCGCAAGTTGCGTCACTATTTCCAAGCCCATCAGATCATTGTCCCGACCACTAACTCGATCAAGGACATTCTCCGAAACCCGGAGGCCACAGGCCGGTTCGCGAAGTGAAGAGTCGAGCTGGGTGAGTTTGACGTCCAGTTTGTATCCCGTACCACGATCAAGGCTCAGGCCCTGACCGATTTCGTTGCAGAGTTGACCAGGCTGGATGAGCAAGAGATGAGCTCTCCAGGTCAAGATAGGGAGGAAGGTCGGTGGACTCTGTTTTTCGACGGTTCACACCAGTCCGAACGATCAGGATGCGGTCTCGTTCTCATCTCTCCCAACGGAGAGCGACTCCAGCACGTCATATAAATACACTTTGTGGCTATTAACAACGCCGCAGAGTATGAAGCCCTAATTGCGGGTCTAAGCGCATGCACTGCGCTCGATATTAAACGGCTTGTTGCGAAAGGGGATTCACAGGCTCACAGCTCGTCGTCCGCCAGGTCAGGGAGGAGTTTCAGGCAACTGAGGACTCGATGGCGCGGTACCTGGCGGAAGAGAGGAAACTGGAGAAGCGTTTCACGAGTATCGAAATTAGCTACATTCCTAGATAAGAGAACGGCGAAGCCGATAAGCTCGCTAAACTCGGACCCTCACAAGAACCGGCCCCGCCGGGGACATCCAGCACTGTCTCATACCTCGAGCAAAGCACCTCCTGGATGACGCCATTCATCCAGTTCTTGGAGCACGGGACATTGCCCGAAGATGCTGCTGAGTGTTCCCAGCTAAAAAGGCGAGTCCGAGCTTACCGTCTGCACGGGGGCTCGCTGTACCGAAGGGGTGCTAATGGCGTGCTTTGTAAGTGCGTTACCCAAGAAGAAGGTAAGTACCTTCTGTCCGACATTCATGAGGGCATCTACGGCGCACACGCCTTACATAGAACCCTCGTCGGCAAAGCATTCCGCATGGGTTACTACTGGCCCACTGCGATGAGCGACGCAGAAGTTTTGGTCAAACGCTGCGAAGCTTGCCAGTATCATGCGCAGATGACGCACCAGCCCGCGTATGAGATGCAAACAATTCCACTGGCGTGGCCGTTCGTGGTTTGGGGCATGGACCTCTTGGGACCGTTCCCCAAAGGGCTCGATGGCAAAACGTACTTGTTCGTAGCCATCGACACCTTCACCAAGTGGATCGAGGCCGAGTCGATCTCCAACATCACTGCAACTGCCGCAGTACGTTTCTTCCGAAGCATCGTTGCAAGATTTGGAGTGCCCAGCAGAATCATCGCCGATAATGGCACCCAATTCACAAGCCGGGAGTTCAACGATTACTGCGAAGAAATTGGCACGAAGCTCGCCCTGGGCTCTGTGGCCCCACCCATAGAGTAACGGAGCTGCTGAGCGAGCTAACGGACAGCTAGTCCAAGGCATCAAAAAGCGAGTCTACGACGCCCTCAAGGCAAAACAACAAGGTTGGGTCAACGAGCTACCGTCAGTCCTCTGGGCAGTCCGGACAGCGTCTAGACGGGTTACAGGAAAAACTCCTTTCCGGCTCGTCTATGGCTCGTAGGCCGTCCTCCCAATAGAAATGAGACTAGGATCCGATCGCGTTGACTTCGCCAGCTTCGTGGTCAATGACGAGAAGCGGCAGCTTGACCTTGATCTACTCGAGGTGCGCCGCGAGCAATCCCTGCTCCGGGCTGCGGCCTACCAGCAGTCCCTGCGTCGCTACGCGGCACGAAACGTACATACAAGGACCCTGCAAGTAGGAGACCTGGTTCTACGTCGCATGCAGAACCTCGCAGGCTCCAACAAGCTCAGCCCCAAGTGGGAGGGACCGTACAAAGTAGTGTCTGCAGCCCGCACGAGCTCGGTACGCCTTGCTGACAAGGACGGAGACGAGCTCCCTAGCTCATGGAACATCTCCCTTCTACGACGCTTCTTCGCTTAATCAGGTCGTAAGTCTCCTTCTTTTCAATTCAGTTCAAAAAAACTTCCCCCAATTACGAGTCACGCCGAGCTCAATCACGCCCATCTTAAGCAAGACCGTGGCCAAAATCCGACGGCTAAGGATAAAGCACTCCGGAGCACTCCTACGACGGGAAAAGCCGACATCTCGCACCCTAGTAAGGCTCCGTGCAGTGTGGAACTCTCGCGGCCTAAAGTACAATAAGCCCACATCAGGTTTGTTTAGATGGCTAACTTGGGCCTTGCAGCGCTCGGGGGCTGAAAGATTTTGCGCCTAGATTTTACCTAAGTCCTTAACTTCGCCAAGCCAGCATTGCCGCGCGGCCTAACGAAGCTCGGGGGCTGGGGATTTGCGCAAATTTTTTCTAAGTTCTTAACTTCGCCAAGTCCACATCGCCGCGCGGCCTAACGAAGCTCGGGGGCTGGGAATTCGCGCGAATTTTTTCTAAGTCACTCTAGTCTTTAGACCGCGACCAACTCCTAGATCGCACTTGGACTTGGCCATGGCCCGGGGGCTAGATGACTAGGCGCACAAAAGCAACCTTTCAAAGCAACCTGTTTCGCTCAAATTTTCTAAGTTCGCCTCAGAGCTTAGTTACTATTCATCTATTTCTCCTGCTTTTGCATTACAGATTCGCACATAAAAGAAGAACGAACGAGCTTAACGCGGCGGATTCATCAAGGGGCTTGCATTTCACAAAGAAGATCTTACAAGAACGAAGATTTTACAAGCAAAAGGAGGCCCTGCCATTCTGGACTACCGCAAAAGAGGGCGCCGCGCTACTACAGCTACAGCGGCTCCCAGATCCTAATCCTACCTTGCCGCTCCTAGCAGCGGTGCTGATGACGAGCCGGCGGAGCTGCAGACTCCGCCGACGGCGACGACGACGACAGCGTTAACGGGTCTGGCCGCCGCCGCCACCACAGGAGCAGCCGCCGCCGCCTCGGCCTCGTCTGCCACGGGCTCCGACAGAGCCTCCTCCTCCGCCGCCAGCGCGGCGGCGATTTGCGCCACGGCCCCCGGCAGAGAACCCTCTTCCGCCGCTAGCGCGGCGGCGTACGCGACGTCGGCAACAATCTGCGCCACCACCGCATTTTCCTCCTCCTTCTCCGCGGCGAGCGCGACCTCCAGCGCCGCGGCCGCCTCTTTGTCGGCACGAAGTTGGGCGTGCGCCACCAGCGCGGCCGCCTGGCTAGCGACGACCGGGCCCGGCGCGTCCACCTCCTCCGCCGCGGGTTGGATTGGCGGCGACAGAGGAGGCAGCGGCGGCATATCCTCCAGCGCCACTAGCCAGGCGTGCAGGTGGTTGGAGCTAGCATCGGAGGACATGGTTTCCCCTCTCTGTATTTTCTCTCGCTGTTCTTCCTTTGTTTCTCTCTCCCTCTGGCTGCGAGCTTCGCTTGTTGGCCTAAGACTAGAGAGAGCTAAGATGGGAGGCAGTGCAGCGCGCTGCGCCTCGCTTTATATAGGCCGGCGGCTGCGCAACATTCCGTCACGCTACAGGCTACCCGAAGCGCCACTGCGCGCGAAGAAACGAGCAATTAAAACCCACTGTGCGAGCTGAAGAGACGCGTGCGCACGCGCTGCCTCGCGGAATACCAATAGCGTCAGTCGCCACGCGCCGCGTGTTCTGGTCCCGCTGTTAGCGAAGGAAAAAAAGCCGCTGCTTACCGGGGCCCAACGCGCAGATTTGGCCCACCAGTGCGAACAAGGCCCGACGATGTCTCCGCGGCCTGAAGTGTGGCTTAGGCCAGGTACATGAACCGTCGCGGTTTGTTTCGCCTCCGCATCCGCGCCTGGCAAACGTGCCCCTGCTGTCAGCTAAACGCTGTGCCGCACTGCAGAGCCCACAGTACGCGCGATTTGACGCAAAACGGAAAAGTGGCTAAGTACTACGGCCATGGTGCACCGCGCATATCCATTAAACAAAGAGCACAAAACAAAATGTTTATGGCGCGGAGTCCGAAACAAAGTAGCCCGGGTCAAACTACGACCCGCGCTGCAGTTGAAGCCTTTCCAGCTCGGTTTCTAGGTCGCGGATCCGCTTTCGCGCCTAAAGCAACTCTATGACTTGCGAGTCCATCGCATTTTGTTCCTGACGCAGCCTAGCCCGGGCATCGACGAGCTCTTGCTCTCGCCTCCTCAAGGATTCCGTCTCGGCCTTGGACTTCGTGACGGCCTCCCGAAGTGTAGCAATCTCCGCCGCGAGCTTATCACGGGCTTCCTCAAGCCCGTGTACGGTGGAGTTGCGCTCGGACAGAGTAGTCTCCAGATCTTTGGAGGCCGCCTCCCTGCGCCTGCGCTCTTCGTCGAAGGCAGCCCGTGCCCGGTCAGCCTCTTCACGGGCCGCCTGGGCTTGACTTGCCGCGACCTTCTCCGTCCCCTGGGCCTGGGCAAGCCTCGCCACGGCCTCCTGCTCCTCCTCCTGCGCTGACTGGAGCATGGCCTCTACCTTGTTTTCAGCGGCCAGCCCATTCGCACGCTCTATCACAGCCCGGGCTTGCGCGAGCTCAGAAGAGAGGCGCTCGATCTTCGTCGCGTCGTCGTCTGACTACCTACTCGCTGCCTCTATCAGCGAGGACATGCCGGCAATGAGGGCATAGAACTCAAACAAGGGAAAACAAATCAAGTCACGGAAAGGTCAACGCCTAAAGCATAATGTGCAGACTCAAGTTACCTTCTTGTTGAGAGCAAGCATGCTCTTCACCCTCGCCTCAACGGCGTCGCGCACGGTTCGATCGAACCCGCGGACATGCGCCTCATGGAATGGCAAGGGCGAGCAGCCTACTGACTCTTGACTGCTCTCCTCCAACAGCGTGGGATGCGACGCTGCCGCCACGGATCGTGCTGGTGATGCCGCCAAAGTTAGGGCAATCGCTCCAGCTGCGGCCGCCCTCCTCTCAGCATCCTCCACCTTGGCCGCAAGCTCGGCCTTCGCCGCTATCGCTTGCTCCACGTCCAGTTTGGCCTTCGCAAGCTCAGCCCGGACATGCGCCAGCGCGGTTTCCAGCTCGTCTGCCCTCAGCTTGGCGGCCATGAGCTCGGTCCCCCCTCTAGCCCGGGAATAGGATAGATCTTCATGGGCGGCGGGCCTTTCCTAGCGGCACCCTGCGCCCTGGCGGAGTCCTGTTGCTCTACCCATTCTGGGGTAGCAGAGACCCAGCCCACGGACGCCAGTGGGGCCATGCTGGGCATCGCCTGACGGCACGAGCACGCGCACTGGCTAGACCCAACCAGCTATCAACATGCGCCGATCAGGCGCCGGGGGCGCTTTCCTGATCGGAGTCTTGAAATAGTCGGCAATCCCCCGACAATCGATCGGCCACCACCCATGCGCCGTGCGTCCCTCGACGCGCAGGGGTGTGACCCACAAGGAAGTCGTACCGGCGTCAACCTGCACCGTCTCCGCGACTTCATCAGAAGCGTCCAGCACCGCCATCGATAGGCAAGTCGACGACCCTCCGTGAACCGATTGACTCTTGCCCCGCGCGTCCGTTGGCCTCATCAGCCCGGCGGCCTCCAGCCGCTGCGACAAGGGTATCCCTCCTTCGGGCTCAACCGATTCGCTCTCGGCCGCCCTAGCTTCATCAGAGGGAGGCATCACCTCAACTACCACCTCAGCGCTACGCCCTGCAATCAAAAACACACATAACAACCAGGCACAGAGGCGGAATGATAATGAGCAGCGCGGGAAACTTACGCGCTGGTTCAAGCTCGATCCCTCGTACGCCCCCGGTGTGGGGCGCAGAAAAAGCTCTGTCTCCAGCCCGCCAACGCAGCTTGCGGTAGGCACGGCTGCTTTCTTTCGGCCTGCAGGGACCTTCTTCGAGGGCCCCCACCGCGGCGTCGCTACGGGCGTCGCCACTGGCGCGATGTCCTCATCATCACTGCCCTGAACGGGCCGGTACGCCCTCCTCTTCTTCGTAGACGCCGCGCCCTGGACACACGCAAAGAACAGAGCTTAAGTGCCGCTGACTGTCCGACACTTGACTTGCGTCGAAGGGAAAGGGCTCACCTATGCTGGCGCCACGCATTTTCTCGCCTGCGTCTCTGCGCCTGCCAGCGCCGCGCCCGCCGCCGTCGAGGCTAGCGCCGGACTTCCCTCGCCCGACATTACCGACAGGGCTGACGTCCGCCAGGCACCGCCGATGATCCTCCCGGCGGCGAGCGCGCCGCCAGAGGCTGAATGACCAAAGGCTCCCCGGCGGAACCCGTGGCTTGCGTGGCCGCCTTCCACTTCTGCTGCAAATAAGCGACACAATCCGTCAGGGTCTTAAGGGCGCGCGCAGCCAGAAATTTAATCGAACACCTTACGGGCACATACCGCGGACAATTTGTCCCACACAAGTCTCTTGGGATGGGGATTCTTGTCCATGGGAAGCAGCATGCCCGCGATCCTCGCAGCATCGCCAGCCGGGAGTCCTGCAGGGCATCGCGGACTGTCACAACATGCGCCAACCTGAAATCAAACATGGCAGCGCAGTACGCGCTTACCTTGATGGAAATCTCGGTCCGGATCCTCCCAGCCACCCATCTCACTGACGCACCGCTTGCGGCGCCCCAGCGGGCTAATCCGGTGTCGGACAAAGCTATTGACAATATCATAGCCCGTCAAGCCCTTCTTGGCAAGCCCCTCGATCTCGTATGACGTCACTTGATCTTCCGGCAGGGTCTCACTGCGTGCGAAGATCGGAGTGTCCGGCGCGGCCGAAGAGTACTCCAAGTTTGAGTCCCCGTGGTTCAGGTAGAACCACCGCCGGGCCCAGCCATCGACCTTCGTCATTACCTCGTACTCTGGGTACGTATGGCTCCCCCGGGCCCGGCGCGCGGTCAGGTAGAAGACCCCGCCGTTGCCCACGCGGTGGCCGACGGGCTTCAGCTCGAAGTAGTGCTGGAGGAGGCTCACCGTGGGCCGCACCCCGCAGTGCACCTCGCACAAGTGCACAAAAATGGACAAATGGACGTAGGACTGCGGGGACAGGTTCTCCGGCCGCAGCTCCGTAAAAGCAAAGAAATCTGTCATGAACTGCGACTCCGGCGCGCGGAACCCGTAGATGGCTGAGCTCTCGAAGCACACTAGTTCGGCAGGCTCGGGATGTGGCTCCCGATTTGCACCAGGGAGCCTCCAAGAGCCCAGCTTGACGAAGCCGTCTCTCTCTAACTCCGCCATCCTCTCCCTCGTGAGGGCGCTATCTCTGATGAACACCATGGTCGTCGGAAGCGAGAAAGCAAGAAGGCAAGGGGCGAGGTGAAGAGAAGAAGACAGAGGCAGAAGGGATGTTCTGCAGTAGAGAGTCCCCCCGGAAGAACGCTGCCTTATCAAGGGAGCCAACGGTCGAAGAGGAGATCGTGGGAGTCGTGCCCAGGGGGCGTAACTGCCCCACCTTTCTATCAAATCAAATTCAATGCTCATGCTTTGGCTCCCGCGGCTCCAGAAAGCCCCAGCCAAATCTTCCCGCGCAGCGCGTAAGAGGTAATTTTCTCTAAACCTCAGACCGGCTCGCCACGCGACCCGCTTGAGGCTCGGGGGCTGGCTGTTGGCGATTGATAAGCGGCTCATCCCAAGATGGGCCTTGGGCCGGTTCCATGCCGGCCCACCGCGCGAAAAAAAGGTTCAGAAAGCTGCCCTTGGCCGTACCGGAGGAAACGTCTGGCATGCCAGGGTCTCTCCCGGGCTTGACCAGGTCAAAACCATGCCCCAGCAGGCGTCACACACCTCCCGAGCTATCCTTAGCCCGGGAGCTGGTCCCGCGGCCTGTCCGTGGGCAGGTGGCGACAACTGTCATGTCCCACCACACTTTCCTCGGCCTTGCCCGGGAGGAACTACGTCTCCCCGGGGGTCCGCAGCTCGGGGAGAAGCACGCGGGCAGCTCGGTTTGTCGTTTGCCCCTTTGGCAGGCGGCGACGGTTGTTACGCTACGCGACGCCCCCCAACGGGTGGCGCGAGACTGACTCGGTCTAGTCAATGCTATATTGGAGATAAAGGGAAAGTGCTTTCTCCCTAAAGCACGATTCTTCCCCGTATCGGCATTTCAAGACGAACACGTGTCCAGTACTAACCTAAACAGTTTCTCCCTACAGGCTCCAGACCAGACAGAGCCCCGGAACGAGACAAGAACACCACCACTAAAGTAAAGATGGGCACGGGGCCCGCCGCATCAGCTCCGGGCGACCCGCCGCACCTATAAAAGGAGGACTTGCCCAACGTGAAGAAAAGACCCGACTCGATCCGATCCTCTTGCGCAATACATCTCCAGCAACATACGCATCCGAAACTTCCTTAGCAGTAGCCGTAGTCCTTAACCGTTAGAATGTCTGAAACCCCCTTGTAAGCTCGGGATCGGTGCCTTCAAGCCCGGTCTCGGCACCTCTGTACTGTTTTTCACCCTATAATCAACAAGAGCTGGAGTAGAACTATTACCCTGCAGTGGGGGCTCGAATCAGGGTAAAATCGCTTGTGTCTTCTGCCTCATCGATCAATCTAGAGCTAAATAGCGCGGTTGTGAGTTTCCTTGGGACGTCCACTTGTATCGGCCACCACCGAGCATGTCCACGGTGTGTCCTGGTGTCGCCACATTGTATCCCATGGTCGTTACCACTTTAGCTTGACACCTAGCTATTGGACGTCCTCACCTTTCATGTTTGAGCCACCACGTTCTTCCCTAATCTGAGCTTCCTCTCCCTACTATTTTCGCCATACCCATCGTCACCCTCCCTACCAATGAGGCACTATCGTAAGGCTGATCCGCCCTTCATTTGCATTCCTCTTCCTTCTGTCTTCTCACCAATGACGACTTGACGAGGTGACAAGTGGCACGTGTTTGCCACATCACACAAAACCAACCTCTTAGATCCGCTGTTTGACCGATCAAATTTATTATTTGGCCCGGTTTGGCTACTCCATGGGCCATCTGGTTTTTTATTTTACGGACCAGTTCGGTAAGTTTAAGTAAAATGGGTATAGTTTAAGTACCAAGTAGAGGAATAGCCGAATAAGTACTTTTCACCATAACGATTATTCATTAGGCCACCCGCGGACGGCAATAAATATCATGTTTTGGATTAAAAAAAGTGCAAAAGAAAGGCTTGCTATTATTCGATCCCCAAATCCAATCCAATTGGCAGAACCTATATTTCTCGAGAAATCCCTACTTATTTTAACAAAAAAGGGTCTCACAAGGATAATTCATTCATTCTATGCAACTTGCAAGCATGAAGCATGGGTGCGCAAAAGGTCTCACAAGGATCATTCATTCACTCGATGCAAGCAGGAAGCATGAGTGCTGGTACCAGTGGCGTCATTGCCTCATCGTTCTCCACGCGAGACATTGATTGTTTCTACAGACAAGAAATAGCCTGTTCACCGGACGCACACGTGGTAGAAATTAACGTAACAAAATAAGGATACACAATGTGCTTAACCATACAAGCAATTCATGGGCCAAAGCAATTTGCAACCTACCGATCTCCTGATAGCTTGAGCCTTGAGGCAGAACGCGACGGATGATAGATGTTTTGTTTTGTTCATCAGACTTCAAGAACATGGCAGCTAGAACCAAGTTTTGGCATGATGAATTGATCACAGAGAGGGGAGAAATGGTTCCACGATGTTACTGGACAACAGAGAAGCTGACAACATCGATTAGCGTTCTCTCCATTTGCAAACAAGATGGAGGTTTAGTCTCTATTCAACATCACAAGAGTGAAATTCCAACATAAGATTTCCGTATGGCCAGTCAGTTCATCAAGAGATTTGTAGCTACGGCTCTTGAAGGGAATTCTTGATCAGCTTCTCCGTGAGCGCTTTAGGAAGCCCCATTACACTATCAATTGTACCAACCTGTATAGGACTTCAGTGTTGAGATGCAGTACCAACTACCATGAACACGCAAATTCATAATTGAACCTAGATCCACAACATGAAAGAATGCAACTCACAATGGCTTCCACAAGAGGTGAAGTCAACGGATGCTCTACTAGGAGGCCCCCAGCAACATAGAAGACATTGCCCTCCTCAATCTGAAACATACACAAGTGAAAAGTTTGATTTAAGTCAGATGCTGGGAGAATATGGTGCAAAGGCATGACACAATTAGCACTGATGACTGGTGTGCATGTGTTGACTTACCAAGCTCTCAACAACTTCATCAGGTATCTTGTGGAAATAAACCTGCCCAAAGACGAGTGGAAATTACGGAGAGTCCAGAAACTTAGCACTAGTGCACTACAGAAATCAAAAGGTGGTAGAAACATGAGATACTAATTGTAATTGTACTTTGCATGTTCATTTTAAGTTGTGTGTCAATAATACATTATAGTGCTATACTTCAAAATTCCAATTAGTCAAGAGTCATCTGATACCGGTACCAAATTTACTGTGAAGATCTGAACTAAAGCAGATGCAATAAATTGTGGTAGTAAATACCAAATCAGTCTGAAACTTAAAGATCACCAAAATTCATCATCTTATCAATATGAAAAATCACAGGATCCACTGAAATGTCAG
>SPJY01020470.1:106270-122046 GCA_005191435.1 Raddia distichophylla
AAAGTAAGATGGGATTTCTTATTTAGATGTTTGGATATTAGAGGTTTTCATCCAGTTTTTTGTGATTGGATTAAGAGTATAGTTACCAATGGGACTTTAAGTGTTAGTGTAAATGGAAAGATTGGAGACTACTTTTGTAGTTATCAAGGAGTGAGACAAGGTGATCCGTTGTCTCCTCTCCTTTTTAATTTGGTAGCAGATAGTTTAAGTAAAATGATTCATTTGGCTAAGTCTCATGCTTTGTTTAGTGGGTTGGTGGGGGATTTTTTTGAAGGAGGTTTGGTGAATTTACAATATGCAGATGACACTATTTTGTGTCTTAAGCACGAGGTGCAGGGAGCCATTAATATGAAACTTTTGTTAGCCCTCTATGAGAATTGCTCTGGGCTCAAAATAAATTTTGATAAAAGTGAATTGGTTTCTGTTAATGGGGATGCTGAAATGGATTGTATGTATTCTGAAATTTTTACTTGTGCAGTAGGGTCTTTTCCGTTTAAGTATTTGGGGGTTCCGATTGGTTTAAAAAGGGTTAAAGTGAAGGACTGGGAGTTCCTAATTGCTAAGATGGAAAAAAGGCTTGCTAGTTGGAAAAGTAATTGCTTATCACTGGGTGGGCGTCTTACTCTTTTAAATGCTTCTTTGTCAAGTATTCCTGTGTATTTTATGTCTATCTTCCTTTTACCCAAAATGGTGATTTATAAGATGGACAGAGTTAGGAGATCCTTTTTTTGGCAAGGCAATAGCTTAAAAAAGAAATATCACCTTTTGAGATGGGAGAGACTTTGTAAAAATAAAAAGTTAGGGGGGTTGGGAATTCATAGACTCAGGGAAATGAATGTTAGCCTAATCTCTAAGTGGTGGTGGAAGCTTGATTATGAGGAGGAGAGTCTTTGGAAGAATTTTGTTTTGAAAAGATATACCAATTGTAAGCCATGGGTGCAACTGAAGAACAAATCTCAGGATTCTATGCTTTGGAGGAATATTATGTTTACTAGAGAGTTTTATTTGTCTAATAGGGTGATCTCGGTGGGGGATGGTAAGCTCATTGATTTTTGGGAGGATAGATGGCTTGGTCCCTATACTCTTAAAACGAAATTCCCTGATTTATTTGATATTTGTGAGCAGCAAAGTATTTCGATTTTTATGGCGAGACAGATGGACTGGAGACTTTCATTTAGAAGGTGGCTAAGCTCTGATCTTCTTGCTGGTTGGTTGGAAACATCCCAATCTTGTCGATCGGCTAGTTTTTTGGATGAAAAGGATAGATTTAGTTGGAGAGTTGGTGCCTCGAAAAAAGGCTTTTTAGTTAAACAAATGTATAATTTCTTGTGTGGCTCGGAGGGAGTTTCGCTGAGTTGGCCTAAGCTGATCTGGGAAGTTAAGTTGCCTTTAAAAATTAAGATTTTTGGTTGGTTAGTTTATTATAAAGCAATTTTAACTAAGGATCAGTTGGTTCGTCGGGGTTGGGTTGGAAATCCTTATTGTATTTTCTGTTCATGTCCAGAGACTGTTGATCATTTATTTTTTTCAGTGTTCCACGGCAAGGGTTATCTGGAGTATAGTGGCTCTTTGTTTCCGCTCTGGAAGTCGTCCTGTGACTTTTGGTGGAGCTTTTGCTTGGTTTTTTGATATTTGGCATGAAGGAAAGAGTATGTATGGGGTGTGTATTTTATCCATTATGTGGGCTATCTGGTTGTCTAGAAACAAGTGGTGTTTCCAGGGGAAAGCTATTCAATCTCCATTTGTAATTCTTCATTCTGCTTGTGCGTTTGTCTCCTATTGGGCAGGGATGTATTCCGATGAAGACAAAGATAATCTAAGGAGGGGAGTGGAGCAGATGAAGAAGGTTTTGCAGGAGGTAGCTAATACACAAAGTGGTGGTCTTTACTTGCTGGGTGATGGAAGGACTAGTCAGGAAGGGATGCCCGAGAAAGACTAGAAAAATTATGTGTGTTGTTCATCTGGGTGGAGTTATGAGTAGTGGCTGTCGGTTGTAAGTGGTATTTAGTGTTCCTGGATGGCAGCTGGTTGTAGAAGTTTTTTTTGAGAGCCTGAGGGAATGATGGACTTCCTTTTTGGGGCTTTAGTGTAGTTCTGGACCGTTGGTATTTGCGTATTAGGTGGATGTGGTTTGTGGGAAGAATTTCGTTCCATTGCTGTTCTAAACTGTGTAATTCTATTCGCTTGAATGGAATTGGGGCATGATCCCGTTTGCAAAAAAAAAAAAAAAAACTTAAAACATCAATATAATTCTTTCCTAATTTTAATTTTTCGCATGTTCAAGTACAACAGCCAAGCAACAGGCCACTATGCTCTAAAGACAAAATTTTTTGAAATTTATTAAGACAAAATAGAAAATAATATATGCAATTGATAGTTGGTTGAGATTAACAGTTTATATTTTGAATATTTTTAAATTAAATCAAACATAATCAAATTTAACGACAAACTAATAATTTAGCCAAGCAAATACGCGGGTTACCATGCTATCCAAATACGAGAAGATAACTCCACTCCTACCCAGAATTATTATTTTTCTCTCTATACGAAAAAACACTTTTCCTTCATAACCCTGGACTAAAAGCAGAATCCAGTTGCTGAGTCAGGAAGGAAATTACTTTAGCATGAGCCAAGGCGACCACCAGCTCCTCCGGCTTCTCCTTTCTGATCTGCTTCTCGTCAATGTCCGCGCTCTAAAACCCCAAAGAAAGAAACGAAAGTACAAGACAAGAAAGGGGATAAATCACACTAAGACCTCTTGGATGCAAACATCCCAAAGAAAACGAGGGGGGGAGAACCACCTACAAGCAGTGTGAACTTGTATCCCATCTCGGACAGAATCTGGCGGCGCGACGCCGAAGAGGAGCCCAGGATTAGCTGCATCGTTAGCCAACACCAGTGCGCGAACACAATCACAGTTCAGAAAAACAGAGATGTAAGGGGAAACAGAGATGCAAGGGTAAGAAATCTGTGCGCGGCGTGCTCACTCTGAGAGCCGAAGAGGCGGCCATTCTTCTTCTCTTCACTTCTCTAATTTCCGAGATACCGGGAACAAAGCGGAGAAAGGGTACTTATTTTGTCGGCGTTCATCCGGAGTCCACAGACTAGTCATTGGCATAGTGGTGGGCCTGATGCTAGCAAACCGGCCCAACCTCAGTTCACAGACTAGTCATTGGCATCCGGAGTGTGCAAAGCAATCCGAATAGGGAGTCCAGACCCAACCTCAGTTCGCAGGACAAACAGGCCGAACCGGGCTAGCCTCATCACCAACGGGCCTGATTTATTTTGCACCAAAATATCTTAGAAATAGGAATTATGTCTTATAAAATTAAAGAAAAGCACACATGTATCATACCATACAATACAAAAAATGAATTATGTCGCATATGAAAATAGACATTTACATGCATTAGCTTCGATGGTAGACGGTCATGTGTCGGGCCTTGTGGGGCCCACATGTAGACCTGTCGAGCCCTAGTGAAAGCAATATATCAACGAGAGGGGATATCCATTGTGAGATGCAATTTGATTAATAAACAATTCTCTCTCTCTCTACATGTGTTCATTTACCTTTGTGCATCGTTTTGTTCTCCATTTAAGTTTGCGTGCGAATCTACAACTTCGGTTAGGACATACTTGTCATGACCCCGGTACTTGTATAGGGAATCCAACACCACGAGACGATACTAGTCCTAGGCTAGTATCTCATGATTGACAATACGGTGTAATTATCACCGTGCATTTAATTAAATTTAAATATGGATAAAATGTAATATCATTTACAGAAATATTAGAGGACGGATGTCCGTGCTGACGGTTTGCGGCTGACGTCCTCTCCTCGCATTTTACTTTCCCGTCGCCGTCCTCAATCGCTCCACCCTGGGCTTTCTCGTCGTCGTCCTCTAGCCCGAGGCGGTCGGCTTGTCCGCGAGCGCCAGGGACATGCGCTTCTTCAACGATGGCGAGGACACCTGAGGCGCCCTCTCGTGGAGCTCGACCTTGTCGGCCGCCGCCACCGGCCGCGCCTTGGCGCTCACGGACTTGGTCGGCTGCATGTAGCTAGGCATCACCGGCGCCTCGCCGACGTCGTTGCCGGGGCCGGCGCCGCCCAGCCTCAGCCTCCTCGGGATCTCCCCCGACCGCAGGCTCGTCGTCTGCCACAGCGCCGAGGCCTCCTTCCCCCCGTGGAGAGCGCCGCCGCTCGCCGGGCGTTCCTGGCTGCTCCGCGGGCGCTTCGAGTGCAGGCTCGTCGTGCGCCGCAGGCCACCGGCCGCCGATCTGTGAAGCGGGCTGCTCCTCGGGCTCACCGGCGCCGCGGCCGCGGGAGGAGCACCATGCGGCCGGCGAGGAGTTTGAGGAGGAGGAGGGACTCGCGCCGCGCCGCTCCAGTCCAAGCGCAAGCGCGCGGCCACCGCGGCGGCGGCGGCGTCGCTGGAGGACCAGCCCCTCGTTGGTATGCGGCATCTTGCATTTTTTTTTCTTTGCATTTCGCTCCGTAGTTTTGCCGAAGTTGGCTATGTTAGGGATTAGGAAATTTAAATGTACTGTTGCTGTCATTTAGTTTGGATTTATGGACTGACGCTCTACTTGTGCTCTGCCTGTTGCTGTGATTCCTGTGATTAATTGATGGTTTTTCTACTTGGTCTAGTGTTGGGTTCGTTTAATTCGGCTACATAATATGGTTGTCTGATGTTCAGTAGGTTTTGAAGAATTTTTGGTAGGTCTGTAGTGTTGATTTGCTAGGTTATCAGATGGAAGTTGATCAAATTTTGCCCCTGTGATTTTAGTGGAACATTTAATTAGCTCTGAGCTGTCCTGTCCTTCTGCTCTCCTCCAGCAGAAAGATTAGAAATGTTGACAGCTGGAGTTTATATGTCACACATAAGAACACATGATAGGAAAGATAATAGGAAGTTTCTTTAGCAACATTATAACTGCATGGGATTTACAGTTTACTATGAGGTTGGCGACGTCGTCAGCAGTGGCCCATTCCCTAGTTTTTCCATTATACATCTCAGACATGTTGATACAAATCTTCAGCCGTTTACCATTTTTGTTCATTTAAAAGATCATGTCGAAACATGCCTAGATTGGACTCTGTTACCTTGTCTAAGCAAATATATCATCTTTTATTCGTGGGACATTTGTTCACAAACTTGCAACTTGCAGACATTGTCAAACATAATGGCAGGCTGATCAGCCATGCCGTCAAAAAGTTGGTTGAGGATTATGAATCAAAGCCAAAAACTGTCATGTTTCAGATATTGGCAATGCTATTTGAGGTAATGCTAGCATCGTAATATGTTTTTTTTTGGCTGCAATGTTATTTGATAAACCTGTAAATCTTATGTTAACAGGCTTGTGGCGCCAGGCATGAAATTTATGCAGACTACCTTGATGAGGCGGATGTGGATGATGTTGTATTCTCCCTTGTTGAGCTAGCAAGAAAAGTATCCTATAGTGAATTGATAATGATTATTCATAGAAAATTCATTAGTTCAGGTTGGTTCAGATAGTTTCATAGAAAATTCATGTTGGTTCAGAATTTTTCTGTTTGAAAGGTTGATAGTTTCATAGGAAATTCGGTTTGGTTCAGATTGGTTCATATAGGTTTAGGTTGGTTCATATAGGTTCAGCTTGGTTCATGTAGGTTCAGTTTGGTTCATATAGGTTCAGGTTGGTTCGTATAGGTTCAGCTTGGTTTAGATTGGTTCATGTAGGTTCAGTTTGGTTCATATAGGTTCAGCTTGGTTCAGATTGGTTCAGGTTGGTTCAGTTTGGTTCAGCTTGGTTCATAAGGTTCAGCTATGTTCAGGTTGGTCATGTAGGTTCAAGTTGGTTCAAGTTGTTTCAGCTAGTTTCATTAGAAATTCAGATAGATTCATGTTGGTTCATATTGTTTTAGGTGAAAAAAAAGGTAAGTTCATGTGAAACTCAGGTTGGTTCATATAGTTCCATAGAAATTCCTTGTTGCTTCAGGATTTTTCTCGTAAAAAAGTAGAAAACTTCATGATGTTTTAGCTAGTTTATAGGAAATCATGTTAGTTCAGGTTATTTCCCGTAAAAAAAATAGCTAGGTTCAGGGCAAATTCCAATTGGTTCAGATTTTTTCATAGAAAATTCATGTTAGTTCAGAATTTTTCTGATAAAAAGATTGATAGTTTCATAGGAAATTCGATTTGGTTCAGGTTGGTTCATATAGGTTCAGATTGGTTCAGTTTGGTTCAGCTTGGTTCATGTAGGTTCAGGTTGGTGCAGGTTGGTTCAGCTTGGTTCAGATAGGTTCATGTTGGTTCATGATGACGTCACATATTTTGTCTTTTAGCTCATCCGTCCAAATCCTTCTGGACGGAGCACCGTGTTGTATGGGCTCCCTATCATTTATTACAAGAGGAACTGGCATTCCAGTTTAAACAATCCATCGGAATTAAATAACATTGCATAATAAGAACATTAGAGTAGCGGAAATAAATAACTGCGATAAATCACAAGGAGTCGACCCGGACACCTTATCTAGTTCTGCTCACCCCGTTAGGCCCCTCCTGGTCCTAACCGAAACCTGAATACAAATATGTTCGCGAGAAATTTAATAAGTACACGGCTACTCAGAAATCAATCCTTAAGTATATATGTAAGGACAATGGCGGGGAGTAGGTTATTTTACCCAAAACCTAATTCTAGTCAAATTTTAGTTGACAAATTTTATTAAGTGAATGCATGATTAGAAATAGTATCAAAAATCATCAACGGAAGGTGCGTCTCACACCATCCCAAACCCAACCTATTCTAGTCAAGTTTAATTATTAAAAAGGGTGAATCTACATGTGCAAACCTCTCGCCTCGTCCCTGACCGTACGCTGATGTTTAGTCTAACAATACACAAGTTGGAGTCCTTATTAGAGGAGACCCTCTCATCTCCACCACTTTCCTGGAATCAACAATGTCGGGTCTCCCCTAAGCAATCTACACTAGTTTTAATTGTTTAAAGTTTTCAGAAAAATACCATCACGAACTCGCAAGGCACATTTTATAGTGAAGCCCCAATGCGGTCCTACACCACTAGTCAAGAATAGGCTAGAAAACATAATAACGGTTTCACAAAGGTGACTAGGGCACGTTAATAAAATATTAATATGTCTATAAAATCACACACAAGCTTATATGCATGCAATCAGTTCAAGCAGGAAAGTAGATATTTTCAATTATAAAACTAGGAGATGAATATGTATCTATGCTTGACTTAAAAAAACTCCGCACCTTGCGAGTCCAACACCTGCTACGGGCAACAATCAGCACAGCAGTCGCAACCACCGTCTACGCGGAAAAACGAATAAAAGCACAACAACAAAATCATTACAGAGAAAATAATTAATAAATATATAGAAAAATTATATGATTAAAATGTAATTTTTAGACTCCAGAATCACCTAATTTGAAGTTACGACGCTCCCTAAACATTTCGGGGAAGTTTCGGGTTAAATAGAAAATTCCCTGGAAAAGAAAAATCTATTTTAACCTTAAACGGGCCGAACCGCCAAATCCGGCCCACCTTCTCTCTCTCTCCCTCATGCGCGCACGCGGCGCAACACTGCCCGGTCCAGCGCCACTACGATTGACAGGTGGGGCTCATGGGTCAACGTCGCACAGCGACTGACAAGCGAGACCCACGGAACAGTAGCGACGATGGGGGTGCTGACGCGGCGGGGTGACGCGGCGACAGTGGCGATACCTGGCAGTGATGTGGCATGACTTGTGGTAGGGACGGGTCTCTAGTGATGACGTGGCAAGACACATGGCATTGACGTGGCATCCCATGTGGCAGTGGGAAAACGGTCTTGGTGCTGACGTGGCATGACAGATGGCACGCCACGTGGCTAGCTAGCCAACATGGCGCTGACGTGGCCGATGGACCCTATGGGTCAGGAAGTGTGGCGCAATCAGCACGCATATGCGTGGCAAGTGTCACCACGCGTCGCGCGCGGAAGAGCATACGAAGCGGCTGAGGCTGACGTGCGAGGCCCATGGCTTGGGTGGGCCCACATGTCAATGGCAATGGGTAGAGGCAACGCGGTGTGAGTAGGGCGGCCCCCACGACAACGGCGGCCCCACGAGACACGCGTCACCATGGGATTCGACAACGGTGGCGACACGGTCGGAGGCAGCAACAGCGCCGGGTCCCAAGCGCACGGCGCTCGCGAACCACAGTGGGACGTATGGCTGCGGTCGAGGCGAAATGCCCGCACGCTCGCACGCGTGCGACGCGTGGCACAGCGTGATTGGCGGCGGCGGGGGCACACGCGGCGTCCGGGTGCTGTGAGGGGCAACGTGGTAAGCGCGGATTGGCCCCACGATCCACGCCGGCGTTGCGCTCGCCGAGGATCACCGGCGACCATGGTGACTCCTAACTATGGCGAGCTCTAACATACGCGTTTCTTCACTAAACTAAGTGATCCGCATATGCAAATTGATCGCCTCGATGAGATCTACATAATGGTGCGCCCTACACTATGAATTGAACACCGGAGAAAGGGATTTACCTCAAAACAATGCTTAAGAAGTGATATCCAAGTGTCGACAGTTTAGGGTTTGGTGGGAAAGGAGTGGGGTGTCGCTACACAGTGATGAGAGGGGTTTATAAGGGGGTGGGAGCGCAGGGGGATGTTGGTTTGCCTCTAAACGGGTCGAAAGAGATTTACAGGCTAATATGGGCATGAATTAACGAAAGAAGTGGCCCACATGGCAGCTAAAGGCTTAAAGGAGATGAATAATTTAGTAATATTACCTTGGCTTTATTTGAAAAACTTGGGACACCTAATAAATTTTTATTAGGATGTCAAATACTCCCTCCAGTTTCATAATACTTACATTTTAATTTTGTCTTAAATCAAACTTTTAAAACTTTAAGTGGAAAAATCTTTTAAACTATAAGGATTGTGTACTTTAAAACTATACATATAAATTTGTCTTAAAAAATAGTTTCACAATATCATATATTCGCAGATTTTTATATATATTTTATTAGTAATTGATTGTTAACGTTGTATTTCGAAGACCATGTCAATGTACAAAACAACAAGTATTATAAAACTAGAGGGAGTACAAGCGAGAGAGGATTCTCATGCATAGTGTTATGTCGGCCTCTTAAAACTGATAAACAAACAAAGGGGGACAGATGCGTCCTCTGTGCATTCAGAAGAAATTTCTATGGTGCTAGAGCACTTTCAGTCCCAGCAGTCCATTCATGTGAAGTTGAGATTAATTTAGTTGGCTGCTGATGGTACTTCCAAAGCGATCACTGAAGATTTCTTCTTGAAGTTCAGCTGAGCCTGCTTCCTGGGCTTAGTAGGATCTGCAACAAAAGTGAGCAATAAGCTCATCGACCATGTGGATACGACGATCAATAATTAGATAGGGGCATAGAGCAGTCCGAAATCAACCTAGTTTTGTTCCCTTGTTGGAGGAGAGAACTGATGTCTTCCACTGATCGTAAGCTTGTTTTTCCATCCTCTTTTGCCTTTTGTAGGTTGGTAGCTGTCATTCGAAGAATCAGGCAGCAGTGACAAAAATGATCCAATAAAATGCACATACTCATGAGTAATATGTTAATGGAGCAACGTGCTCAACAAATTAGATGTTAAAAAAAGGACCAGTTGCATGATATTAGATGTCTTCACAATTTGAGCCAACATCCACTGTTTTCTTAAAACTTTAAGACAAGTAATCTGCTCTATCCTCGTTGATGCTTTTTTGAAGACTCTAGGTGTTGATACTGAAGTAATCATTGCTTATACTGACAAGATGCATGTCTTGTTTGTTTCTTTTAAGCCATTCAGTCTGAAAATGATAATTTATTTGATCATACTCCATTTTTTGCAACAAATAAATCAAGTAATATTGCTTAATCTACATCTTTGTTCATTGTTTTAGCGTCATAAGAAAAATTCCTAAAACAAAAACATTGTTTCATCTGGCAATGGACGTTTTGCTAATTTTTTTTCATTCTAGAAACAAATAAGCACCATTTTGCTTCATGAACCATGTATGCCTAGTTCAATCAAGTACCAAATATCATAGCCATAGCCTTTATAACTTAATGGTCTTAAACAGAACCCATAAAATAAAATGCAGGATAGCTTAGCTTGTTTCCATAGCTTTATGATATGCTTTTCAAATTTCAATAGAAGTCATGCTCTGTAAGCAATCAACAATAAGTGGGTACATACATCTAATTCATCTTGGTCATCCCCTGAGGATTCACCAGAGATATCACTATCATCCTCATGTTTCCTTTTGCTAGGCAAAACATCCAGCAGTTCTGCAGCAACAATTATATATGTTTTAGAGAAACATACAAAACTCATGGCAAACTACATGCTTTAACCATACTAGTTGTTACATTTATAAGGAATAAGTACCACATAAATAAAAAGAATGCATGCGTCAAGTATAGAGTATGAAAAGCAGATACCTCTATTCCCTTTGATGGATTTTGGATCCTTCTTCTCCTTGGCTATCCCAAAAACATCAAAGCAAAGGTCTGCCATGGATGTTGAAACCTGCAATCAGCACAATTGTCAACATAGGATGATCCAGAGCATCTATCCAGGCATGTACATCTGCAAACACAGAGACACAACACCACGGCACGCATGACAATGAAAAGCAGACACAAACAATGCACATGCAAAGCTGTGATGATACAAGTCTATTACCGTTGTAAATTCAGAGCTAGATGTACCACAAGGTCTATCAGCTTCAGTTTGTCAACTTTGAGCTGCAAAAAGAATAGGGAAAGCTTCAGTACTACAGGAGGCCAAAAATGCAAATGAAGCATCACTACTAATTCTGCTAGCACCTTATGCCTCCTTGCACATAAATAGAATGCTGCTGCAGTAAACACCGGCCGGCCAAAGTCAGTGCTTGCGCGGCGAGAAGGTGGCAATGCAGCCAAGAAACGCTGCTTGTAACTGAAACAAAAAAAAATTACCACCCTCAGTACAATCTTGAAGCATCTCAGACATTGCAAACTTGGCTTTAAGGCACTCTGCTGGTCTTAATGATCTCAATTTAGTAACTGGTGTGAAATTATCACTTTTCTACCCATAGATTAGTGAGCACATATCTAGGATTTAAGTACAACCAAACTATTCAGAGGGAGCATACTTACAGTGACAATCCCTTCTGCACGAAAGGTATAAGCCTGACACAACCAAACTGGATGCCCAACTCACGCACATCCAATGTCGTCCTATAAGACGAAAATTTCGGCAAATTCATCTAGAGCCGCCACTTGAACGGATCAATTGGTGGAATATAAGTGCAAAGAAGCTCACTTGACGCCAAGGCCATTCTGCAGTGAATTGAACGATCTGATGTACGCCTTCTCTGACATCCCACTCATCCGCACCGCCTCCGCCCGATCAAATATCACCTGAAACCTGCAAATCGCACGGGACCAAACGAAACAGGATCAGACGCCGCTCCCCCACAAGGACAATCCGTCGAACACTTGACGGGCAAACCGGGACTCACTTGGAGGCCGCGATCTCAAGGCAGATGATCGCCTTGCGCACCTCCCCCTGTGCAGGAACCACCATCAGATGAGCATACACTCCATACAAATATACAATACAGAGAGATGGGAGATGCTCCAGGAGTCCAGGGTTGCTCACGATGCCTAGCACGGAGGAGTCGAATGAGACGTCGCAGAGGCGGCGGAGCTCGGCGGCCTTGCGGGCGACGGGGCGGTTATCGGAGACGCCGAGGCGAGCGGCGATCGCCAACATGTCCATGGCCGGCGGCGGAGTCACGGGGAGTAGTGCGGTGGGGGAGGGTTTGGGTGAAGCGGAGCAGCTCTGTCATCGGGGGGAAGGAGAAATAGTTGCGGCGATCCGGATCATGTGATTTGGTGATTCTTTTTGGCGGGCAAGAGAGATGGCGCGAAATGGGAATTCGATGCTTTTCGCGCCTGTGCGGTTTGAACCTTCGAGGGTCGGAGAACTTGGAGCGGAGAAGCATGGGGTGGGGCGGTGGGACCGTGGGACCGTGGTTGGAGGGATGATGGATGCCCATTAATGGGCCGGGCCAAATCCCATCTGACTAAATGAACATGGCCCCTTCTCGGGAGGACGTTGTATGATTTACCACTCGCGGTGTCACTGTCATTCGAGTTTAAGAGACACATCTAGACCTGTTCACGGGAAGCCCGGCCCGGTAACCCGGTCCGAGCCCGGCCCGAAAAAGCCCGGCCCGGCCCGGCCCGACCGGTGCATCGGGCCGGGCTCGGGCCTCATCTTCGAAGCCCGGCGGTCGGGCCGGGCCGGGCCCGGGCCCGGGATTTTGTCAGATTAAGCCGCGGCCGGGCCGGGCCGTCGGGCTTCGGGCCGGGCTCGGGCCCGGTTTTCGAGCCCGACGCCCCGGGCCGGGCCGGGCTCGGGCCCGGTTTTTTGGGACCGGGCTTTTCCAGGCCCGGCCCGAAGCCCGGCCCGGCCCGGCAAATGAGCAGGTCTAGACACATCTCATCCATTGATCTTGAGTGCTAAGTATTTAATTACATTTTCTTTGGGAGTGCCAAATGATGACCTTTTGCCTCTACGGAGTATTATACAACTTATTATTACGGTTAGGGGAGGAGTCAGGAATTTCGAAAAGTTTAGGCATAAGTCTGAAGATTATGTTGTGTGTTGTAGCTCGCTCCGATATGTTTTGGTGCCATGTCGTTTTCTTTTTATTTTTCTTCTTTTTTTAGGCTGTGTGCATCCTAGCTATGCAGAGGCCGGGAGTGGTCTTAGTTTGATTGTATCTTCTCAATGTAATTTTCTAAGATCAATAAAACTCTCTTTATCGAAAAAAAAAAGTCTAACTAACACTCTCAGCTGAGAGTTGTGCATGATTTTGGACCGTTTGTGTCCAAGATATGAGCTAATTTTTCTATACAATCACACGGAGCTCAATAGTTTGGTGAGCCGGGAGCGCGAGTACAAGCTCAAGGTCGTCGGGTCTTGGCTCTACCACTGATTATGGTTAGATTGTAAAAGCCAAATCAAACAATGAGTTTCTCAAAGATTTTTGAGCCTCCACTGAATCAAACACTTCAGTTTTTTTGTATCCGCTTCTTCGAACAAGCATGAGCTACATAGAGCCACAACTTTAGTGTTGCGTGCACAACATAAATAAAAAAACATCCCTAAATTTGAATCATCCTGTTACATTCCGTCCCACCTCATTTCACATAGGAATGAGCTTTCTTTCTTCCTTTGGGATACCCTTCAAAACATAATTGGTGTGAAGACGCTTGTCGACATAAAAAGAATAAATACGAAAAATCACGCAAGTGACAGTTTGATCAGCCAGGCGCCTCGCGGCCTCGGCAAGCAATACATGAGTCCCGCGCAGACGTGCAGTGCAGTGCAGAACTGCAGATGCAGGTGTAGCCAGCAGGTCCAGTCCAGGTTGTGAGCCCCAAGACTGCCAGGATGCCAGGAGCCCAGGAGTGGGACATGGCCTCGCAAAACGGAAAAAAAATTCATGGTTCGGCGACACAGCGTCGTGTACGTACCCCCATGCGCCGGGACAAAACTTCAGGCAGGGATGATCCCGATTCAAGGCGGCGTCCCGCGCATGTGCTCCATCTGCCCAAGGAGTAGGCTGCCGGCGGCCAAGGGCCAACCTGCGGCCGCTGCCTGCGCGTCTGGTTTTGCGGGAGGATCGGGAGGCGCAGCGGCGCATGCATCCGCGTCGCCGGCGAATTGATTCGGGGCTCTTGCCGTATGTACGTGCCTGGAAAACTGCGATCGAGGGGATCGAGCGCTTAGGCTAGCTCCAGCAGTGTGCCCATCACGTTGCGCATATCTATTTTGGGGTACCGGAGGCCACTGTTCACGAGTCCAGCAGCTGCCGCATGCGGAAACGCAAAAAAGGAGCGGCCCCTGGCGCGACCCCATTTCCGCGCATTCTCTCTCCTGCCCGCATCCAGAAAAGGCCAACGGCCGGACACCCCCGCTCCTTCCTATCCACACAGGCGATTGGGGAAAGCGGCGGTGCGGAGCCTCCTCGCCCCCTCTCTGCGGCGGCGGCGGATCTGAAGCTGGAGCGCAAGGTTCAAGGCGCGGCTCGACGTCGGTCGTCGAGCACGGGACGAGGTCAAGGACGGAGGAAGCGCGCGCGCCGCTGTCAGTCCGCGGAGGGAGGCTCGCCCGGGAGCGCGAGTTCGTCGTCGAAGCCGGCGACCGCAGTTGCAAGGTATGTATCTATGCCTTGAATCGAAGCGTTGTAGGCGTAGGGGCGGGCCAGATCAGTTTAAATGTGTTTTACGTCTCCAGCATGGCAAATGTTTGAACTTGTTTGTGGATAGCAGAATGCCTGGGTGGATTTTGAATACCACAAATGTTTAAATTAGCATATTTGTTTTCGCAGAGCTGCCATGGACAACATTTGGGGTAATATGGGTGAAGGGATGGTTCCGATGCGTGAGGTGACCTACACAAATCCTATTGAGATTGGGGATTCATTTGAAGGACCTGTCGATCCTAGCACGGTTAGTTCTCTGTGGTCTTGTGTTTTGCTTCATTGTAAGCAATCATTGTGTTTCACTACATGCATGTAATTATTGTATGCTTGATTTGTTTCATGGTAGGAGATTGCAGCAACCTTTGAAATTGGTCAGGAAACCAACGGACCAGCTGGATCAAAAGGAGCAAAAGGAGTGTCCAAGAGGTCTGGCAACTTTAGCACAAAAGAGGATGAGCTCCTGTGCGCAGCGTACCTAAATGTGAGCAAGGATCCTATTGTTGGAGTCAACCAACCCATTGGTTCGTACTGGGCTAGAATCCGCCAGTACTATGAAGCGAACAAGCGGTGGAAGACGGGCAGGTCTCAGTCCTCGCTGACGCACCGTTGGGGAGACATCTAGAAAGAGACAGGCAAGTTTTGTGGTTACTTCAGCAAGATTGAGCGGAACAGGAGTAGTGGGACCAATGAAGATGACATGGTAACAATGCAGCCAACTTTTTTCAATGAATTTGTTTTTGGCAGCATAAAAAAGCAATGTTTTCATTATATCTGTAGATTAAAGATGCCCTGCAAATGTTCGAAGAGATTGAAAAGTATCAGTTCAAGTTCATCCATTGTTGGCTGATTCTACACCATGAGCACAAATGGAACAGCTGGCTAGCACAGATGGAAGCGAACAATGATGCTGTTACCTTCTGCACCGTTGTGAATCCTGGAAGGCCTGCTGCATTCACTCTTCGCTTGAAGTAGCGGTTCTTTTTGGCCACAGCATGGCAAATGTCCAAGAACATGTGCTTCGTCATGCGGAACCTACAGCATTGAACAGAAACCTTGTCAGGCGGTTTGAAACAATCGAAATGCCATTTCAACACATCGAAGTTCCTCACCGTCGACGGAAGAAATTCTCCCCGAAAACAGGAGGATCAAAGAAGTAGTCCGTCATCAGTCGATAGTACCCAATGTACTTGTTTCTTGCCACTGTCTCCCGTCCAGGAACTGAGCCTCCACGAGGACGGCTTTCTTCTTCCTCTTCCTGCATCACCTGGACAACGGCCATGGCTCTCATCATCTGGTCCTGATGGTGCTTCCTAGCCATCTTCAGCCGAATCTTTCGCTTACGGTCAGACATCGTGCCCAGGTCCGTTCTGGAGTTCCATTCCCCGTTCCCCTGAACAGGGGTTCATCAAATCGCAACTCTAATCGATCGATTCGCAACAACAAATGCAAATCCACGGCATACCTTCCCTCGAAAGACGTCTCCCCCG
>SPJY01020470.1:123897-149670 GCA_005191435.1 Raddia distichophylla
GCCGGTGGGTGCTGTCTTGGTGGTGCTCCTCTTCGACTCTGGTTCCCGAGGCCACGAGGTGGTCGCCGTGATCTTGCCGCTGTGTTTCTCTGCATCTCGGGCTCCTTCCGTGGCTTCTTGCCGTGGGGGAGTGACGGCTTCGTATCTCCGAATCACTTCGTCGGTGGTGCTTTATAGCACGGCGAATTGTTTTCTGGGACAGTGCTTGTGCACGCTTTGCCTCGACTTGTTGGTTCGATCCCAACGCCTCGTAAGTATTCGCATATACTTCTCTGTACAGTGGACCGATTTGGTTGCTTCTGGGAGACTAGCCTTCGAGCTAGAGGCCGTTTCACCAAATCTGGATGCACTGTTCTTGTGGGCTTCAAGTGCTGCTCGATGATGATTGCTTAATTTTGAGGCCAACTTAATCTGTTCTAGGACCAATTAACCTTATATAGCACTGCTAGTCTTCACTGTGGGTTAATTCATATACATTGATATATTTGCACATGCTCTAGACTGGTTATTGGTGATTATCTAGCTGTTTGTGAGGTTAATCCTATGGTACAGCTCAGTTTATCACTTAGTTTACTGCTGTCCTTGTTTCAGAACTGTTTAGGTGCTGTGCTAATTGGTGAATTATGATCTGTTGGTCTCCACGGTGAGCAGTGCTATACTTAGGGCAATTAGGTCTTGATTTCAGATTAATAAACCTCCGATATATTGTCCAAACTGTAGTTGGACGGCTAAATCATTTAGCAACCCCAGTTTGCAATCTGAGAGCACAAATAAAGAAAAAATCTTGAGCTTAGTTGCTGGGTTTATTTATTTGGCAGCAATGATATTTGAGTTGATCATGTGTTTATATGTCAATCTAGTCATATTTGAAGAATACATGACCTATGGTATCATTGGCTTGCTCTTAATTAAAGTTGTACTCATTTTGGAATATTGTTTTATATTGCTCATTATGCCATGTTTGCAACAACTACCAGGTCGTTGGGTCCATCAATAGGAAGGCCAAAATTTTTATGACCCTCAATTGCTTCTTGGTTTATTATCTGCCACTGGAGCACCCAATTCTTTTATTTCTTGCTATTTCACCCCATTTGTCCTCTTTTCACCATTTTCCACATGTGAACGGACGGTTTTACTCCTGATTATGTGAGTCTTCTCCTTACCCATGGCTGTAGAGTATGTTAGCTAACTGCATCACAAGAGAAGTTACAGGGATTAGAACCAACTATGTAGAAAATAACCTCAATAAACAGCAAAACACACGAACTGGGGCCTCGTATTTTTAACTGTATTTATCAAGGTACTAAAAATGCACAATAATCACACTCTTGCACTGTGGTAGCCCGCTGTCGCTATGGTAGCCCGCCACCGTCGCTGTGGTAGCCCGCCGTCGCCCGCCGCGCCGCCCTAGCCCGCCGTCGCCGCGCTGCCGTGGTAGCCCGCTGTCACCCGCCGCGCTAGCCCGCCGTCGCCGCGCCGCGCCACATGTCACCTAACCCTAGTTCTTTGGGGGGAAATGTGTGGAGGCAGGGCACACAGGGGCACGCACGGGGTGCGATTGGGTTTGGCTGGCCTGTTGTGTAATCAGGGGCAAAACCGTCCGTTCACATGTGGAAAAGGGTGAAAAGAGGGCAAATAGGGTGAAATGGCAAGAAATAAAAGAATTGGGTGCTCCAGTGGCAGCTAATAAACCAAGGAGCAATTGATGGGCATAAAAATTTTGGCCTCCCTATTGAGGGGCAAATAATTAAATCTCCCCAACAGGTCTAGGTTCACGTGTACCGACCCTTGGGCTCATAGGAAGTTTGGGAGGCGGATACCCAATAGTAGGAGATGATGTGGGGGTGGTGGTGTTGTCAGAGCTAGAAGTAGCCGGCCAAAGAGTGCGAGTCAATCGAAGGTGGATCGGCACAAGGTGGTCCAAAATTAGGGTTGAAAGGGCTAACATATATGGCGATGGGAGGAATGAGGAGGCGAGAACACTCCTGATACATGGGTAGGAGGGATGATGGCGGTAGTAGAGGTGTGCATAATAGATGGCACCAGAAAGAAAGAAGTAGGAGAAAGGACAACATCGAAGATGAGGAAGACGAGGGGTAAGGGAGGCATATGTAGAGCCATTGCCTTTGTCACAATGAGGCAACACAGGAGACTGTTAACTTGTCTCGGGTGGAGCTCCACTCTAGGTGAGTAGCTTTGATGACCTCGTATTTGCGTCTTCTTCTTTACGGTTTAAATTAAAACTAAAAGTCATAATCACCATAAATTTGCATTTTTTATAAGTCAAATAATGTAATACTTTATACTATTTTTTGGTGAAATTTTAAGTGTTTATTCTCAAAGTTCTTAAATTTTTTAATAGTTTTTTAGACTCTGCAAGATCTCTCTCAAGAAGAGTTTGCAAAACCGCCGGCTAACCGCGGTTAGCCGCCGGTTAACCGGGCTCCGCCAGCTCGCGGTTTGGGAAACCGCTAGGGTAAACCGGCTGCAATTCCGCGAAATTCGTCAAATTCAAATTTGAAGTAAAAATTACTATAAAATTTGGAAAAATAGTATTCGTTATTCTAAGCATTTTGGTTCAAACAAAATTTAAAAATTGTAAATATATATCATTATTTCATGTGATTGTATGTGTTAAATAGGTGACCCTAATGGCAAACAAATCTTAATGGCCATGTAATCTTTTCAGATGATTAGTAACACAGTGCTGGCTGCCTGGCTGTGTGCTACTCGTGTTGTACCACTTATACACTGCTAGAGATTCCCCCGTGCCTCGGTTTCATGATTATCAAGCCCGTGAACTGAATGCCCTCACTTTCCCCACTCCCCCACCCAGCTCTCTGTCCTTCTCTCGTTCTTCCCCTCCGCCCAGTGCTCTTCCCCGGCCAGATCCGCCGCCCACCGCCGCCGAGGACGCCGGAGCTGAGCCGTCGGTCGCTGGAATCGTCGCCAAAGGCCGGCTAGCCGCACGGTTTTGGCGGTAAACCGCGGCTCGGCCGTGCGCCAGGGAGGTGGCCAGGTGAGCCAGGCCGCGCCACAGCAGCCGCAGCCGGCGGTTAACCGCGTTAATCGGCCGGCTAACCGGGAATTTACACCGGCTTTACCGGAGGTAACCGCGGTTTGCCGTTTTAATTTGCTGTGACCACTGGCCAGTGCGTGGCTTGGTTGGTTTGTGTGGCATGGGCTTACTCGATGTCTAGATTAAGGTACTTAGGTTAGTACTTGGTACTTGTTAGTGGTACACTGGTACTTAAATTTTTTTGCTTAGTAGTTAGGTAATTATCCAATTAGGTAATTAGTGAAGGCACGCTTATTGAAACAGGTATATATAAATATGAGTATATAATATTCTATTTGGTATAAAATTCTAAATTACATTGTGACCTCGTTTACTTAGGTTAGGACCGTTAGGTAATTAGGTTAGGACCGTTAGACTTGTAGTCTAGTAGAATTGTAATTAGGTTAGCATGTTAGATTAATTAGTTAATAAGGTCAGTAATAGTATTGTACTAATGTGGAGGACTGGAGGTTACGCACCGTCTCTTTCGCAGGAGAGGTTGCCAGAAGGATGGCTCTTTACAATGATCGAAATAAAAGTAATCGAAAATTTGATATACAAATACAATGATATCGTACAAGTGGAATGATCTTGTATCGTATGCAATGATATTTCTCGTGGCAGCAATGTGGTGGAACATGATGGGATCAGATACACCAAATCTACAGAAACTTGCAAAGCGTATAGTATCACAGGTTTGCTCATCTAGTGGATGCGAGCGCAATTGGAGTACCTTTGCTTTCATCCACTCCAAGATACGCAACAGACTGTCCTATCAAAAGCTCTACGACTTGGTGTACGTCCACTACAACCTCCGTCTAAGACTAGATAGAAAAGGAATACAAGGCGAATCACAAGACATGGATCCACTCTCTCTGTTCACGGAGCTTTCACTCACAGATGGCACGAATCCAATCGTTGAGTGGATGTGAAACGGACGGTAAGAATGTAACTATTATTTATTTTTTACGAAGTTAAGTATCCTTAAGTACTCGTCGGTGTTTGCTCTTTATACACTTACAGGTCAAATGCTAATCCGGAATTAGATGAGGACTTAAGTGATTCTGAGACCCTAGGCCCTAATCGTGTCGTCACTGATCTCATGGACATGGGTGATATAAGAAAGAAGACAGGGGTGTCAACAATTGCGGGTGGGCATCTAAACATGTTGGAGAAACACATATGGGGTAAGAGAAAACAGAAAATCCATCAAAACAGCGTGACCCAAAGAAATATAAGGGACAAATGCTGGCGAAGAAGATGGACAGTGATGAATCCTCTGAAGAACGAAGAAGAGGAAATGGACAGTGATGAATCCTCTGAAGAACTTGCCCCGCGGAGCCCTCCATATCAAGAATCTAACTTGAATTCGTCAGCCTCTGATGATGACGACGACGACGACGATGACGACGATGGTGGTCACGGTGCTGGTGTTGGCGGTGGTCATTCCCAGCCTGTTGCTGCCTCGCCTGCTCAATTTACCAAGGGTGGTCATTCATCACATGAAGCAAGCTCGCAGAGAATGCGTCCTCGGTCTAGCATCGATAGGGCGCCTCCTTGGTCTAGCATCGATAGGGCGCCTCGTCGGTTTAGCATCGATATGGCGCCTCCTCGGTCTAGCATCGATAGGGGCAGGGGAAGAATGCATGGTCATGTCCCACATGAGTACAGTTCTAGCTCAAGCAGTGATGTCACTCAGCCACAGTGACAATATGGAGCTTACTATCCCTCCCCAGGATCTTACTACCCCCACCCCCAGGAGCTTACTACCCTGCGCCTTACCCCCAAGGAGTATATGGATACCCTCCCACAGGATACCCCTCAGGAGTGCCAGCTTACCCCCTGCAGCACCGCAGCCAGTAAGGTATTTGTATGAAAGTCAAGAGCCTGACCAATATAACATGATATATGTACGCTGGCAGGCAAACAGCTGGACGACAGAACAGAGTTGGGATGAGTTCAAGGCCATTTTAAGGGCAACTCAAGGGGTCATAATTATTTCAAATGAAGATCAATACTCCCAGTCCCAGCAATATCACTAGTAGTAGACTCGAAATAAAGGTAATATGTGCACTTACCATTTTACAATTCACATCTTCCGCTCTTTATTTACTTCATTGCTCATTGCATTTGCAGATTGCATATTACTGCTAAGGGCATCTGTATGGCTTCTATGATATTGCTACATTGCTACCATGAACATAAAATGATGAAATATGTATGGCTTCTATTTGAAATATCTACTGCTAAGGGCTTCTGTCAGTTCAGTTCAGCTACTAGCCTACTACTGATTAATTGTCGAATCTCTGTTGCACACTTGCACTGTTATTTTTGTAACAATTTTATATGTTGAACAATTTTATATGTCGAATCTCTGTAGAAGTGTCGTACTCCATCAGTCCATGTGTTGAGGACTTGAGGTTCATTCAGATTGAATATGCATCGATTATTTTTTAATTTGTCGTAGACCAATCAATGAACTTGGGGCCTAAGAGGATTTTCTAGATTGTACACTTCCCCATTTCTTATGACTAGAAACCTGGTTTCTCCAATATTTCATGTATTCTATATAAATATTCTATATAAATTAATAAGCATGTTGTGAATTCTCCTGCAAGGTTTTCTGACTTTGGAGCACATTTGGTGGTACAAAATATTCCATGTAATTATGGGCCATAGTATTCATTTATTTCCGTATGCATCATTGAATAACATAAAATGTCTTACCATGATAGAGCATGGCCAGGAACATCAACCTCACCCAAGATGTTTACAGCTCGTTTTTCAGCATATCTGGAAAGGTATGGATAAGCTATCTTAACTTTGGAAATTCATGCTGCACAACTGTAAACGTAGATTGCTATCTGATTACACTGCTTTGCCAAAGTGCATATCCAGCCTAGCGGCCGGTTGGGCCTGCTGTGTGCAGCCACATGCTGGAGCCGGTGTCGGCACAGGAGGAAGCGGCGGCGGAGAGGAGGCGCGCCGATGAAGAAGAGGACCGTCGGCTGGCCAGATCCGCCATCGTTGGGAGATCAGATGCGAGGAGGAGGAGGAGGGGGGGGAGATAGATGGGGGCACTGCCGACGAAGAGAGAGAGGCGGCCTACCTGGCGCCGCTGATGAGGAGGAACGACGGCGCTCGAGCGGTGGCGGAGCCGCCCCGAGGAGGAGGAGAACCGGTGTTGAGCCTGGGTCCCGGGGCCGGCTCTCCCAGATCCAGCCAGGCCAGGTCCCGCCGTGACCGGATCTGGCGGCCGCACGGCGGCGGGGGGGGGCGGCGCGGGCGGACGGAGGGGAAGGGCGGCGCCATCAGGAAGCTTGGCAGCATGAGCCGGCTGGAAGCTGGGCAGAGGCGGCGGCAGCAGGAGAACCCTTGGCTTCTCGCGGAAACAAATGAGGCAGGGCGCACGGGGAACGCTGGCCGCTGGATGGATCCCACTGCTCGATCGTACGGGCGAAAAAAATGGGGCGACGTGGCCGAAACGGGCTGGAAAACATGCCACGTGGCCAGCCGGGGCAACCAAAACCGACGCTTGTACTATTTATAGATAAGAGTAAAGTAAAGTAATGTTACAATGTAACACGGTCTCATTACCGCTTCAGCCATTAATTATTGTTAAAATGTAGTTATTGAACCCACTCAAATCGTGATACTATTTTATACGTTCCATGAAAAATGTCTACACAATTTTCATGGCTGAAACTTGTTGCCATGTTTGTACTGAGGTATTTACAGGGCCGTTCCTGGGCCAGGGCAACTGGGGCAACGGCCTAGGGCCCATGGGAGGGGGCCCGACCCAAGTATGCAGTATGCAGTAGGCAGTAGGAAGTAGCCCCCAGGCCCCAGCCGTTTGCGGCTTAGCGCCACTATATTGTCTCCACTCTCCACGACTCCACCTCTTCCAATACTCTCCCTCCAATCCCTAACAGCCGGCGCCGCCACCCCCAAAATCCTCTCCAAATCCACGATTTCTTCCCCAAGGCCGACGATTGAATGGTGTTGCCGTTGCCGATATGGGGATGGAATCGGATAAATAGTTGGATTTGGGGATCCCGTAGAAGCCTCCCCGTCTCCTCGGATTTGGGGATCAACCTCAACTCGTTGTCACCGACGCCAGTCGCCGTCTCGCCGTCTCGCCACCAAGTCGCCATCGACCATCGTCGCCGACGCTGCGAGCCCGCGACTCGGTGACTCCGCGCAAGGTTCACAAAACCGCCGGCTAACCGCGGTTAGCCACCGGTTAACCGGGCTCCGGCAGCTCACGGTTTAGAAAACTGTCAGGGTAAATCGGCCGGAATTCCGCGAAATTCGTCAAATTCAAATTTGAAGTAAAAATTACAATAAAATTTGTAAAAATAGTATTCGTTATTCTAAGCATTTTGGTATAAACAAAATTAAAAAATTGTGAATATATCTCATTATTTCATGTGATTGTATGTGTTAAATAGGTGAAACTAATGGCAAACAAATCTTAATGGCCATGCAGTCTTTTCAGGTGATTAGTAAAGATGCTTGCACAGTGCTGGCTGTGCTGCCCGTGTTCTACACTGCTAGAGATGCCCCCGTGCCTCGGTTTCATAATTGTCAAGCCCGTGAACTCAATCCAGAACAGCTCCTCACTTCCCCACTCCTCCAGCCAGCTCTGTGTTCTTCTCTCGTCCTTCCCCTCCGCCTAGAGCACTTCCCCGGCCAGATCCGCCGCCCACCGCCGTGGAGGACACCGGAGCCGAGCCGTCGGTGGCAGGAATCGTCGCCGACAGCCGGTTAACCGCGCGGTTTGGGCACAAACCGCGGCTCGGCCGTGCGCCACGGTGGTGGCCAGGTGAGCCAGGGCCGCGCCACAGCCGCCGCGCCGCCGGTTAACCGCAAAAATCGGCCGGCTAGCCGGGCATTTGCAGAGGCTTTACTTCAGGTAACAGCGGTTAGCCGTTTTTGCTGTGGCCTGTGCGTGGCTTAGTTGCTTTGTGCTTATGGGAGGGGACCAGGGGCATGGGCTTACTAGATTAAGGTACTTAGGTTAGTACTTGGTACTTGATAGTGGTACACTGGCACTTAAGATTTTTTTCCTTAGTAGTTAGGTAATTAGGTAGTTAGGTTAGGACCGTTAGGTTAGCATGTTAGATTAATTAGTTAATAAGGTCAGTATTAGTACTGTACTAATGTACTTAGTAGTTAGCTAGGTAATTTACTTAGGTTAGTTAATAAGGTCAGTAGTTAGGTTAGTTAGTTATTTTTAGTTTTAGACTTATAGTCTAGTAGACTTGTAATTTGTAATTTTGTTATTATGCAATAATTCATTTTTGCAGGTATTAGGGAATGGCGGAGCGGGACCACGACAGTGTTTGGGAGCATGGCGATAAGTTAGGGAATGGATTTAGGTGCAAGTATTGTGGAACAGAGAAAAATGGAGGTGGTGCGGCAAGATTTAAGTATCACTTGGCGTGCCGAAGTGGAAAAGGTGTGGCGTCTTGTAAAGCAGCCCCGCCCGATGTGAAGACGTACTTTCAAAGGGAGCTTGAATGCTTGATAGGTTCAGAAAGGTAAAGGAAAATAAGATGAAAGAGGAATTTAGAAGGCAAAGGGTCGCAGAAGGCTTAAGTGAGTGGGACTGGCGGGATGAGATGACTGGGCTGCTGACGAAGAACAGCAGATGCAGCATGCCATGGCTGCATCACAGGCACATACAGAATTCAGGGCACGAGCTGGTGATTATTATGAGCATGGTGGTGGCAGTGGCAGTGGCAGTGGGTCTAGGGGTGGGAAAGAAAATTTGTTAAAAAAATGTTGAGCCGATCTCAAGGTCGCAGCCGGACACGCGTAAAACCGTGTAACCACGGATTGATGAGGGTGTTTGGACAAAGGCAAACAAAACACTTAGGGAGAAACTTGGAAAAAAAATGGTCATCGTGGTTTCATGCAGCCGGCATTCAGGGAAGAAAAGCGGATAACCCTTACTTTATTGCCGCTATTAAGGAGACGCAGAGGCTCGGTTAGTGAACATGCATACATAATTACATATTTACATCACTACTTAATAGTTACTATTTTTTCATGAATAACAATTATCGTGCAGGTGAGGGTGTAAGTTCACCGAAAGGACGTGAGATCGATGGAAGGTATTTGGAGGAAAACAAGTGCGACATAGATCGTGAGATAATGCAATGGAGACGGGATTGGCATGATTTCGGTCTATCCATAATGTCTGATTCTTGGACGCGAATCACAAGACATGGATCCACTCTCTCGGTTCACGGAGCTTTCACTCACAGATGACACGAACCCAATCGTTGAGTGGATGCGAAGCGGACGGTAAGAATGTAACTATTATTTTTTTAAACATTGGTAAGTATCCTTAAGTACTCATCGATGTTTACTCTTTATACACTTACAGGTCAAATGCTGATCCAGAATTAGACGAGGACTTAAGTGATGCTGATCTTACGGACATTGGTGATATGAGAAAGAAGACAGGGACGTCAACAATTGCGGGGTGGGCATATAAACATGTCGGAGAAACACATGTGGGTAAGAGGAAGCAGAAAAAATCCACCCAAACTGCGTGACCCAAAGAAACAAATGCTGGGCGAAGAAGAGGAGATGGACAGTGATGAATCCTCTGAAGAACTTGCCCCGCGGAGCCCTCCATATCAAGAATCTAACTTGAGTTCGTCAGCCTCTGATGATGACGACGACGACGATGGTGGTCACGGTGCTGATGTTGGCAGTGGTCATTCCCAGCCTGTTGTTGCCTCGCTTGCTCAGTTTACCCAGGGTGTTCATTCATCACATGAAGCAAGCTCGCAGAGAATGCCTCCTCGGTCTAGCGTCGATAGGCCGCCTCCTCGGTCTAGTGTCGACAGGGCGCCTCGTCGGTCTAGCATCGATAGGGCGCCTCCTCTTCTTCATAGCTTTGCCAAGCACAGAGGAGAATTCATGAAGTGGATGGCTTCTGATGAGTTTCTATCAAGCCCATAATCCAAAGAAGAAAAGTACTGCCATGGATGCTTGAGTAACTTAGCATGGTGGGATCATATGAACAAGGCAATACATATGGTTGCCCTAATTTATAACTTTCTTTGTGTCGCAGACCAAGATAAGAACCCTACCGTCTGCGATGTCATACTCAAATATCAGGACATGTGCCACAGTCTGGCGAAAAACTTGTGTGAAGAAGATTTCACGAGAGTCATGCGTTTCGTCGAGAGGAGATTTTCCACCCTTAGTGAAGGCACGCTTATTGAAACAGGTATATATGAATATGAGTATATAATATTTTAATTGGTCTAAAATTCTAAATTACATTGTGACCTCATTTACTGCAGCTTGTGTTCTTAACCCGACGGTGAACTATACTGATAGATGGCACATAAATATGTTGCCCCGTGTCCGAGAAACTTTTGAAAGAATTGCTGATGAAAATACCGCGGCTGCAGCACTTGATGAGATTTAGGACTGGAGGACACGCTCCGGCTCTTTCTTAGGAGAGGTTGCCAGAAGAATGGCTATTGCAAATGATCAAAATAAAGGTAATCGAAATTTGATATGCAAATGTAATGATATCGAACAAGTGGAATGATCTTGTATCGTATGCAATGATGTTTCTCGTGGCAGCGATGTGGTGGAACATGATGGGCACAGATACACCAAATTTACAGAAACTTGCAAAGCGTATAGTGTCACAGGTTTGCTTATCTAGTGGATACGAGCACAACTAGAGTACATTTGCTTTCATCCACTCGAAGATACGCAACAGGCTGTCCTATCAAAAGCTCCACGACTTGGTGTACGTCCACTACAACCTCCGTATAAGACTAGAAAGAAAAGGAATACAAGGCGAATCACAAGACATGGATCCACTCTCTTTGTTCACGGAGCTTTCACCCACAGATGACACGAACCCAATCGTTGAGTGGATGCGAAGCGGACGGTAAGAATGTAACTATTATTTATTTTTTACGAAGGTAAGTATCCTTAAGTCATCAGTTCATCACTCATCGGTGTTTACTCTTTATACACTTACAGGTCAAATGCTGATCCGGAATTAGATGAGGATTTAAGTGATGCTGAGGCCCCAGGCCTTAATCGTGCCGTCACTGATCTCACGGACATGGGTGATATGAGAAAGAAGACAAGGGTGTCAATAATTGCGGGGTAGGCAGCTAAACATGTTGGAAAAACACATGTGGGTAAGAGAAAGCAGAAAAATCCACCAAAACAGAGTGGCCCAAAGAAATATAAGGGACAAGTGCTGAGCGAAGGAGAGGAGATGGACAGTGATGAATCCTCCGAAGAACTTGCCCAGCGGAGCCCTCCATACCAAGAATCTAACTTGAGTTCGCCAGCCTCTGATGATGATGACGACGACGATGGTGGTGACGGTGCTGATGTTGGCGGTGGCAACTTTCAAAAAACTTCATCTTAGCCTGTTACTACCTCGCCTGCTCAGTTTAGCTAGGGTGGTCATGAATCACATGAAGCAAGCTCGCAGAGAATGCCTCCTCGGTCTAGCATCGATAGAGCCAAGGGAAAAATGCATGGTCATGGCCCACATGAGTACAGCTCTAGCTCAAGCAGTGACGCCACTCAGCCACAGAGACAATATGGAGCTTACTACCCCCCAGGAGCTTACAACCCCCCACCCCCACGAGCTTACCATCCCGCGCCTTACCCCCGAGGAGTATACGGATACCCTCCCACAGGATACTCCTCAGGAGTGGCAGCTTACCCCCTGCAGCACCCCCCTCAGGAGTGGCAGCTTACCCCCATGCAGCACCCCAGCCAGTAAGGTATTTGTATGAAAGTCAAGAGCCTGACGAATATGACATGATATATGCACGCGTGCAGGCAAACAGCTGGACGACAGGACAAAGTTGGGATGAGTTCAGGGCCATTTTAAGGGCAACTCAAGGGGCATAATTATTTCAAATGAAGATCAGTACTCCCAGTCCCAGCAATATCACCAGTAGTAGACTTACATATCGAAATAACGGTAATGTGTGCATTTACCATTTGACAATTCACATCTTTCGCTCTTTATTTACTTTCATTGCTCATTGCATTTGCAGATTGCATATTACCCATTGGCCATTGTTAATTGTCATGCTGATGTACGAGTGTAGCACGAGCAGGAGTGCAGGACCGCTAATATGGGAATATGCGAAATGCGATCGATTAACTTGTTAACTTGTTATTTTATGCATATGGTTCTGAACTTGTGATTTCTGAACTTGTTAATGTAATAATGGACAACTTGTGATTTCCGAACTTTTTATTTTATTAGTTTATTAACTATGAAATATGAATCTATACTACCATAGTACCATAAACATGAAATGATAAAATATTAATCTATGAGCATGATTGACTTTTAATTCAATTGGGAATATGATTATTCGTCTTGATTATGTTCCTATATATCATGTATGTCTCTTAAATTATATAGCATAGGTCATGATAAATTTTTTATTTTTTCTCCTCATTTTTTCCCTTTTCCCAGCTTTTTCCCTCTGCAAAACCGTGGCTAGCCGACACTAACCGCGGTTAACCGCGCCGAACCGCGGCTAGCCGGCACAAAATTCGTCAAACCGCGGTTCCACCGTTCGGGTGCAAAACCGGGCAAAACCGCGGTTAACCGCCGGTTAACTACGGTTAACCGGCTCCGCGCCACTCACGGTTCGGAGAGCTTGGCCGATATTGTGAACCCTGGTTCTTCCTTACATATAATATTTTCAATGCCATGCTTCCTTTTCTTTTACTGTTACATGAATTCTCCATTTCTATCTTGTAATTTTTGGTAATAAATTCTGTTACCCTGCAATTTATCTTGTAAGACTTGAGATCCACATCCGGTGACCGAGTTGTTGATGAGTGGCAGCTAATTTGTTTTCGTTTGATGTTAAGTGCTCAGTAGGTACTGAGTATTGTCAAAAAAGACGAGGCAAAGGATCAACATGTTTGGTGCAAAGCATCAAGGAGGAAGTAAATGACCTGCTTCGGCTTTGGTTAGAAGTAGGTAGTAACTATTGAGCATGGCCAGCGGCCACTGCATCACATTATATGAACAGATGGGCCAGGTTAAATGGGTCGGCCTGAAACACAGCAGTTTAGCACGACACTAAGCACAACACGACATGGTTTGACACGGGCTCGTGTCTTGGCCTGACCCTCGGCCCGTGGGCCGGCACGGGCACGACACGGTTAAATACCAGGCACGATTGGGGCACGGCTCCCCCACCTTTAGGCTCTCGGCCTCGCCTCCCCCATGGCCTAGACGGCCTATGGCCAACCCACGTCGCACGGTGCCCACTGCCCAGTGCCTACCCTGAGCGCCCCCCCGACCCCAGCCCCCCCATTTCCCCAATCCCACCCGCCCCGCGCCCCTCCCCTCCCCAGCCATAGCCGCTCTCTCGGCCCGTGGGCCGGAACGGGCACGGCACGGTTAAATACCAGGCATGATTGGGGCATGGCTCCCCCGCCTTTAGGCTCCCGGCCTCGCCTCCCCCATGGCCTAGACGGCCCATGGCCAACCCACGCCGCACGGTGCCCACTGCCCAGTGCCTACCCTGAGCGCCCCCCGACCCCAGCCCCCCTTTCCCCATTTCCCCAATCCCACCCGCCGCGCGCCCCTCCCCTCCCCAGCCATAGCCGCTCTGCCTCCCACCTCTCGCCCTCTCTGCTTCGTGGCTCCGCCTCCTATGCCCTCTCCTCCTCTCGCCGTCGCGTCACTTCGTTGCCGCTGCCGCCAAGGCGCATCCTCTTACCGCGGCCAACGGGCGCCATCTTGACCACGTCTTCGTCGTATCCGGTCTCTTGCGGCGTGGCCGCGCGAGCGCCGCCATTGGACCATCTCATCGTCGCCACTCTAGTCCTCTCGCATCTATCTCTCCTATCCGAATCTATCTCTCTCTCTCTCTCAGTCTTTCTGCATCTTACCCTCTCCTTCTCCGGTGTTCTTCCTGGAAACCTAGATCTGGTCATCTGGTCTCACTGTCGCGGCGTCACCATTGCGGCATCGGTGGAACGACGGTTCTTGGGCTCCGGCTAGATAGGTGAGTCCTCTCTACTAGTCTCTACAACTGGTTATTCGTTTACATTTTGATCTTTGAAGTTTAAACTTTGAAGCTTCTAAGTAGTAAGTTCTAAGTTCTAACCCTCTCTGTTCTTGTGTTTCCCACTTACCCTAGGCCGTTGAGTTACCGGAGCCGCCGGGGCCCGAGCCGACAAGACGACGACGATGACAGAGGAGCTTGATCCGACCTCCACCGTCCATGATCTCAGGCTGCAAGGGGACATCAGAGAATACTTGAGCTGAGAGGACTTGTTTGGTAGCAGCGCTGCTGAAGCCGTTGAACCAGCTGGCAGCGACGCCGATGGCGATGGTGATGCCTCTGCTACCGCAAGTCCATCGCATGGTGACGGTGCAAGCACCAGCCGCTGCCACCGTGGTCGTGGTAAGAGGACCAGGGCCTCCACCTCTAAGGTATGGAATGACTTTGAGAGGTTGTATAAATTTAAAACGGCGAGAAGGTGAGGTAATATTATGGCACATTTTTAGTTTCTATTGTTTTTTTAGTTTTGTTCTCATCCTCAAAATCAGAAAAGAAATGGAAAGAAATGATTTGGCTTAGTTTGTGTTTTTTTCATGCCTTGAAGTAGGGGAAAAGGGACCAACGAAATATTTCTGTTTTTCTTTGAGACCGTGCGCTGTGACCGGTAAATGCTAAAAAGCTAGGGAAATGGGCGTGGGTGATGGGAATCGAACCGCGACCTCCACTCCCTCATTTTACATTCTGATCTTGTTATTGGGAAGTTGCATTAGTTGTCTTATCTCAGAATTTTGTATTATTCTACTCTCGTGTTTGTCTTGTTGATTGATCAGATGTATTTCGAGATTAGTTTCCATCGTATTAGGAGTCCTATTTAAGTGGATACTCATTGCTTAGGAGATAAAGAAATAAGTAGAAAATTTATGCATATATTGATATTCAGGCTTGAATCCTCTTGTGCATGAAAGTGTTATCGTCTTGACTTGATATGCTATGCAATCCTGTTCAGAAGGTAACCTAGTTATGTGCTCTTGTCTCGCATTTCACTTCCACCGAGCACATTATAGGACAAAACCCATTGAGCTAATGGGGGCCTCTTAAAAAATGGGGCAAAATTGGCTCATGAACACTGCAACCCAGGTTGTTTAGGTTGAGGTTGTGCAACGCAGTATGTTTGGTTGCCTTGCATCACCTCGGCCTGCCAACTTTACATGAGTCACCATTTCGTTGGTTGCCTAGATGTCCTGCCCCAATGAGCCTGCCCAAGTGCTGCTGCATCACCTCCTCGTGGATGTCCTCTCAGCGACCTCCTCTAGCTAGGGTGGATTCGAGTCGATCTTGATCGAGCTGAATATGATCAAGCTCAAGCTCGGTTTGGCTTGAGCTCAGTTCAAGATCGGATCAATTATAAACCGTGCTAAGTATAAGGCTCGAACTTAAGATCGGTTAAGCTCGGTTTAGATCGAAATCGGCTTAATTTGGCTCAAAAATCAATAGATACCTCATTTTGCCAGGCTAGGCCATCGGGCCACACCCCGCGCTGCCGACCTGCCGGAGAGAGCTCGGTCAGGGTTCACGGAACCGCCGGCTAACCGTGGTTAGCCGCCGGTTAACCGCGCTCCGGCACATCACGGTTTGCAAAACCGTATGGGTAAACCGGTCGTAATTCCTCAAAATTCGTCAAATTGAAATTTGAAGTGAAAATTATTATAAAATTTGTAAAAATAATATTTGTTATTCTAACCATTTTGGTTTAAACAAAATTTAAAAATATATCTCATTATTTCATGTCATTGTATGTGTTAAATAGTTGAAACTAATGGCAAACAAATCTCAATGGCCATGGTGTCTTTTCAGGGGATTAGGAAATATGCTTGCACAGTGCTGCCCGCAGTAGACATGCCCGTGCCCCGGTTTCCTAATTCCCAAGCCTGTTATACTCAATCCACAACAGCCCCTCACTTTCCCCACTCCTCCAGCGGTCCAGCCAGCTCTTTGTGCTTCTCTCCTCCTTCCCCTCCGCCTGCAGCACTCCCCCGGCCAGATCCGCCGTCCACCGCCGCGGAGGATGCCGGAGCCGAGCTGCATGTGGCAGGGAGCGTCGCCTAAACGCGGTTAGCCGCACGGTTTGGGCGGCTAACCGCGGCTCAGCCATGCGCCAGGGAGGGAGCCAGGCCGCGCCACAGCCGCCGGTTAGCCACCAAATCGCGCCGGCTAGCCGGACATTCGAAGCGGCTTTGCTTCAGGTAACCGCGGTTAGCCCTTTTAGCTGTGGCCGTGCGTGGCTAACTGCCCTGGCTAGTTGCTTTGGCTTAGGGGCTTAGTTTCTTGGGGTGCTTAGGCTAGTACTTAGTGGATTAATAGGTACTGAAGAGGGGCATAGTCCTTACTCCTTAGTAGTTTGGTTAGGTTAGCATTTAATGTTAGATTAATTAGTTAATAAGTAGTTAGGTTAGGTTAGTTTGGTTAGGTTAGCATTGAATGTTAGATTAATTAGTTAATAAGTAGTTAAGTTAGGTTAGCATGTTAGATTAATTAGTTAATAAGTAGTTAGGTTAGGTTAGCATGTTAGATTAATTAGTTAATAAGGTTAGTAGTTTACTTAGTAGTTAGGTACTTTACTTAGATTAGTTAATAAGGTCAGTTGTTAGGTTAGTTAGTTATTACTTAATAGTTAGGTTAGATAGTTACTCACTTATTTTTAGTTGTAGATTTGTAATTTTGTTATTATGCAATAATTCATTTTTTTCAGGTATTAAGGAATGGCGGAGTGGGACCACGACCGTGTTTGGGAGCATGGTGATAAGTTAGGGAATGAATTTAGGTGCAAATATTGTAGAACAGAGAAAAATTGAGGTGGTGCGGGAAGATTTAAGTATCACTTGGCGTGCCGAAGTGGAAAAGATGTGGCGTCTTGTAAAGCAGTCCCGTCCGATGTGAAGACGTACTTTCAGCGGGAGCTTTATAGGTTCAGACAGGCAAAAGAAGATAAGATGAAAGAGGAATTTAGAAGGCAAAGGGCCGCAGAAGGCTTAGCTGAGTGGAACTGGCGGGATGAGATGACGGGGGGTGTTGACGAAGAACAGCAGATGCGGCATGCCATGGCTGCATCACAGGCAGAGGCAGAATTCAGGATACGTACTGGTGATTATTATGAGCATGGTGATGGCAGTGGCAGTGGGTCTAGGGATGTGAAAGAAAATTTGTTAAAAAAAATGTTGAGCCGATCAGGCTCAAGGTCACAGCCGGACACGTGCAAAACCGTGCAACCACGGATTGATGAAGGTGATTGGAAAAAGGCAAGCAAAACACTTAGGGAGAAACTTGGAAAAAAGTGATCATCGTGGTTTCATGCCGCCGGCATTCCGGGAAGAAAAGCGGATAACCCTTATTTTATTGCAGCTATTAAGGAGACGCAGAGACTCGGTTAGTGAACATGAATACATGATTACATATTTACATCACTACTTAATAGTTACTACTTTTTCATAAATAACAATTGTCATGTAGGTGAGGGTATAAGTTCACCAAAAAGACGTGATATCGATGGAAGGTATTTAGAGCACAACAAGCGTGACATAGAGCGTGACATGATTTTTGGACTGAGTTCGGTTTATTCATGATGTCTGATTCTTGGACTGGACCAATATGCATGGCTATCATGAACTTCATGCTATATTAAAATAGGCGCATGTTTTTTACAAGTCTGTCGATATGACTGAAAAAACCCAAGATACAAATAAAATAATACAGATATACATAGACTGATACACCTATTATCCTATTACTATATTCCTATTATGTCGTGTGATAAATTAATGCGGGCATACATCAACTTATCGTAGGAATTTAAGTCAGTGATCAATTCAGTTGGGCATGAAAATATCGTCCAAATCATCATCGATAATGGTTCGAACTACAAAAAGGTCGTGAAATTGTTCTGTCAGCAGTTCCCCAACATATTATACCCGCATTAATTTATCACACGACATAATACGATTAGAGGAGTAGGACACCTATTATGTTGGGGAACTACCGACAGATCAATTTCACGGCCTTCTTGTAGTTCGAACCATTATCGGTGATGATTTGGACGACATTTTCATGCCCAACTGAATTGATCACTGACTTAAATTCCTGCGACAAGTTGATGTATACCCGCATTAAGTTATCACATGACATAATAAAACTGTAGGAGTAGGACAATAGGTGTATCAGTCTAGGTATACCTGCATTATTTTATTTGCATGTTGGGTTTTTTCAGTCATAACGACAGACTTGTAAAAAAACATGTGCCCATTATAATATATCATGAAGTTCATAATAACCATGCCTATTGGTGCAGTCTAAGAATCAGACATTATGGATAGACCGAACCCAATCCAATCCTATCTCCATTGCATCATCTCACGCTCTATGTCGCACTTGTTGTCCTGCAAATACCTTACATCGATATCATTTTTTTTTGTGAACTTACATCCTCACCTGTATGACAATTGTCGTTCATGAAAAATAGTAACTATTAAGTAGTGACGTCAATATATAATCATGTATTCAAGTTCACTAACCGAATCTCTGCGTCTTCTTAATAGCTGCAATAAAGTAAGGGTTATCCGCTTTTCTTCCTGGAATGCCGGCGGCATGAAACCACGATGATAACTTTTTTCCAAGTTTCTCCCTAAGTGTTTTGTTTGCCTTTATCCAAACACCTTCATCAATCCGTGGTTGCATGGTTTTGCGCGTGTTCGGCTGCGACCTTGAGCCTGATTGGCTCAACATTTTTTTTAACAAATTTTCTTTCACACCCCTAGACCCACTGCCACCACCACCACCATGTTCATAATAATCCCCAGCATGTGTCCTGAATTTTGCCTCTGCCTGTGATGCAGCCATGGCATGCCGCATCTGCTGTTCTTCGTCAGCACCCCCCGTCATCTCATCCCACCAGTCCCAATCACCTAAGCCTTCTGTGGCCCTTTGCCTTCTAAATTCCTCTTTCATCTTATCTTCCTTTACCTGTCTAAACCTATCAATCTCCCGCTGAAAGTACGTCTTCACATCGGACGGGACTGCTTTACAAGACGCCACACCTTTTCCACTTCAGCACGCCAAGTGATACTTAGATCTTGCCGCACCACCTCCATTTTTCTCTGTTCTACAATATTTACATCTAAATCCATTCCCCAACTTATCACCATGCTCCCAAACAAGGTCGTAGTCCCGCTCCACCATTCCCTAATACCTGCAAAAAATGAATTATTGCATAATAACAAAATTACAAATCTATAACTAAAAATAAGTGAGTAACTAACTAACCTAACTATTACGTAATAACTAACTAACCTAACAACTGATCTTATTAACTAACCTAAGTAAAGTACCTAACTACTAAGTAAACTACTGACCTTATTAACTAATTAATCTAACATGCTAGCCTAACCTAACTACTTATTAACTAATTAATCTAACATTAAATTCTAACCTAACTACTAAGGAGTGAGGACTATGCCCCTCTTAAGTACCTATTAATCTACTAAGTATTAGCCTAAGCACCTCAAGAAACTAAGCCCCTAAGCCAAAGCAACTAGCCAGGGCAGTTAGCCACGCACGGCCACAGCTAAAAGGGCTAACCGCGGTTACCTGAAGCAAAGCCGCTCCGAATGTCCGGCTAGCCGGCGCGATTTGGCGGCTAACCGGCGGCGCAGCGGCTGTGGCGCGGCCTAGCTCCCTCCCTGGCGCATGGCTGAGACGTGGTTAGCCGCCCAAACCGTGCGGCTAACCGCGTTTAGGCGACGCTCTCCGGCGTCCTCCGCGGCGCTGGACGGCGGATCTGGCCGGGGAAGTGCTGGAGGCGGAGGGGAAGGAGGAGAGAAGAACAAAGAGCTGGCTGGACCGCTGGAGGAGTGGGGAAAGTGAGGGGCTGTTGTGGATTGAGTATCACAGGCTTGGGAATTAGGAAACCGGGGCACGGGCATCTCTACTGCAGGCAGCACTGTGCAAGCATCTTTCCTAATCCCCCGAAAAGACACCATGGCCATTGAGATTTGTTTGCCATTAGTTTCAACTATTTGACACATACAATCACATGAAAAAATGAGATATATTTTTAAATTTTGTTTAAACCAAAATGCTTAGAATAACAAATACTATTTTTACAAATTTTATAGTAATTTTCACTTCAAATATTTGATGAATTTTGCGGAATTACGGCCGGTTTACCCATACGATTTTGCAAACCGTGGTTAGCCGGCAGTTCCGTGAAACCTGGCTCCGGGCCACACCCCGCGCCGCTACCCCACGTTGTCGGCCGCCGTAGTGCCCTGCGGTGCCCATGTTGCCGACCACACCCCATGCCGCCTAGACGCTGCGGCTGCCTTGCGCCCCTGCGGTGCCTGTCCGTCTTCTAGAACCTCATTGGCGTCAACCTCTGCTCCACAGCACATGAGCAGCGCTAGAGTCTAGGGTTGGTGGTGCCTAGGTGTCTCTAGAGCCTAGAGGAAGACTAGAAGAGGAATTTGAGGAAATGAGTCTGGAGACCAGAGTAGGCCGAGTGCCGAATGGGCCCGTTGGGTTGTTTAGATGGCCTGCGCTTTGCTGTTTAAAAGTTTCTGAGCTAAAACCGAGCCGCTTGAGTTCGACTCGGGATCGGATCGATTGGCAACCGAGCTCAAGACGCAACTCGAGATCGGCTTGAATTTACTTCGAGCTTGATCCAATCCCAAACAGAGCTTGACCTGATTTCAAACGGCTTGTCAAGCCTGAGCTTTTGGTCCATCCCTACCTCTAGCCGCCACCGCATGTCCTTCCGCCTCGATCCCACGACTCCGTGCTTCTTCCCCACTGAATCTAATCCCGAGGTTTGTTGTCGTTGTGGCTCCGCCCACCCATGCGCTATCACCCGCTCGTGTCGTCACCACATCGTCCACCCTCCCACTGATGTCCGTTCATGGCGTCACTGTTTGGGCCTGGCCTGTCTTCAGGGAAATGACTGCAGAGGCATTTCCTAGGGCCAGGCCCCAACATTGTTCTGCCATGCATGTGGCCTGGCTCCCGACCAGCACACAGGGAACCAAACAACCGTCTCCTGTAGGCAATCAAACAAGTCTAACATGGCTTAGGTGTGGCTGGGTACCACACCTAAGCCAAATATATAACGATTTCCAAACCAAAGAGTTATTAGTTTTTGCTGCTGAACGCATTGCTCGATATGATATGATTTCCAGATCAAACAAGGAGAGAGTAGGTTGATAAATTTTCTCAAATGCCTTTTGGATCAGAATGGGGAGGATGGCCTGGTCATATCATCCATCTAGCCAAATGCAAACAAGTTCTATCCGAAGGGCATTTGCGGCGGTTCACCATCTTTTTCTTTCCTCTTTGGCCCGCGTACCAGATTAATGTTTGCTGCAGTGTGAATCAGCAAATGGTTGTGGTATTGTTATGGTACCCTGTCAGATATATTTTTTGCCGCGTGTTTTGGCAAATGACAACAAAGTGCAGTCTGTAGTGTGCAGTAGCCTATTTTGCCTAAAAATTGTCTTGATTTTCAGATTTTGCATTGTTCAAAATAGTTGCAAGAGCATTAGTATTATTAGTGAGATAAAAATGGAAATTAAATGACACCTTTGTGTAAGACCTTTACAAATTCTGAAGTAAGGTCACACTCGATCGTTTACTTCGATGCCCAGTTTCCCCTCATTGCCTCCTTGTGCAACTACCAATCCAATCAAAATATTTAGATGTGGAATTTTTCTTAAAAAAAGGCCTCAGGATACTTGATCTAAGCATGTTTATCATATACAAACTGAAGAAAGATGAGTCAACATCAAGGTTATCTTGGATATCAGGATTTTTCTATTTCTTCACTGGTTTCAGTCATTTGCTGCGTATCATATACTTCCTCCGGTCATAAAAACAAGTCGCCGTTGACTTTTTGACACATTTTTGACCATTCGTCTTATTTAAAAAACTATGTAAATTATTTGTTATTTATTTTATCATTAAAGATAATTTAAGCATGACTTATATTTATACATGTTTGCACTAATTTTTTAATAAGACGAATGGTCAAAAATGTTTTCAAAAGTCAACGACGACTTGTTTTTATTACCGGTGGTAGTATATCTTATACATGTTTACATGGACTTGTTAACCTTTTAATGTCACACCTGTTAGTTTGTTGTCCCCATACATATGCTCCTAGAATGTTTTGAATTTCCAAAAAAAAGGCAGTAATTATTCTAGTTATCTTGCAATGTGTTGTAACATCCACTGCAGGCTGTGACGTTAGCATTTGTGCTCCTGCAGTTACAGGGACTTTGAAGGGCTATGACCAGCTTCTGAACTTGGTGCTTGATGAAGCGATTGAGTTTGAAAGAGGTGCTGCTGGATACATTTCATGATTTTGTTTGATCCCATCTTGTGGACTATAATTTGCAAGGTTATGTATTTGGTGTTGAGCCTTAATTGAGAATACATTTTCCATTTTTTGTGTGTTATCGTTGTTTCTATGATGCTAATATGCTTTTACCCTACAAAGGAGGTGATGGGCCAAATACATGAGATCAATATTTGTATGCTTACGATAATTACTATTTGCTGTGTAGGTTTAGTGCACTTGTGACGGAGGGAATAAGCTAGTTCATGCATATAACACATTGCTCTTTATTGAATTGAAAAACATCGTACGCACGCTAACATGACTCATGGACAGGATTGATTACATACAGTGAAACGACATACATAATAACATAGACAACAACTCTCATAAACCACCTCTCGGCTACTGCGATGCATGGTGATGCCACATGTGATCAACAAGATCTTCCCTTAGCTCGTGATGCTTCTGTTTGTCGCGTACAGCTACGTGCCAACCAATGTATTCCACAACGGAGGCTATGCCTCCTCTGTAATACCGAACGAGACCTTTGAAGCCTTGGTAACTTCAATCTTGGTTATTCATATCCCGCTCATCCTCCACAATTATGTTATGCATAATGATGCATGCCGTCATGATATCGTGTAGGCTCCAGGGTGGTTGGACCAGCGATGCGAACGTACTCATCGATTGTATCTGTGGAAACCCCGTATGCAATCATTCGAGTGTTGGCGTGACAGCATTGTTCCTCTTCTACTTGAAATACTCACAATTTTCTTCCACCGCATTCACAATGCGCAAGAACAACTCCTTGTGCATTCGAAACCTACAATCGCAATCACATATTTCACACATAGGGATTGTGGATATGAAATAAAACATCGGATTTATTGTCACCCCCTTCTGAATATGTACTCAGGGTACACAGGGTTCTTGGCGAAGTAATCGTTATGCAGGCGTTGATGACCCTCCAATCTATTACGGTAGGTGAACTTTCTTCCCAGGACAGAACCTCCATGCCGAGTCGAGCCCAAATCTTCAACCTCCTCTTCCACAATTGGCGCAAGCGTAGCTGTGTATGTCACCTCCTTCGCTCCCGAAGGACCGAGAAGGAAGTTTATAATAAACCGCCTCTTCGCCATGAACTACAGGTGGTTTTCGAAAATGGAAGTGTCGCGACCCCGGGTTCACCAAGATCCACTCTTGATCAATTGCTAGTCTCAGAGATCAATGTTAGCAATTCATGAGCGATAATTGTTGAACATCGTCACACAATCACATTTAACTACGAAAATAACATATTAATGCAAAAGTAATTGTAGCAGAACCACTTATTACAATAGTTTGATTAAGACCATATAATATAGTTCAGAGTACAGAAATCCAAATATGCAGCGGAATAAGGTATGACGATGCTCTAATCTAACCCTTGAGCGACAGCTAATCTTGGTCGAAATCCGGCATAGAATCCTCCTGATCCTGCAGGCAAATCGGACCCGAATCTTCTCCTGAATACAAATATATATGTGGTTTGTATAGTGAGTACACGGCTACCCAACAAGAATCCTTATAATGAATGTAAGGATATAAACAAGAACAGGATGGCTAATTTGCATAAACACCTATTCTAGTCAAATTAATTAAAGTGTTGTAAAAGCATTTGTTGAACAATTAATAATAATAAGATTCTCAAAGCAACACACAGAGCTCGGCTTCCAAAGCCCCTCTGCAGAACTGCACAAGCCTCGAATAACTTAAACAAAACCAACCCATCAGGTTATTTAATAACACATGAGACCATCATGTACGACCTTCCTCCCCTTCCATGGCAGTGGGAACAGCTATCATGATAGTTTTAACCTCTGTAAAGTGTAGCACACTCTACCCATAAGCCTAGTGGTACTTTTATGTCTTAGCTCTTCCTTTGGAGCCCAGACCAAGTAACGATACAAGGTGATTCATTAGTTTCTTCTGTTAACACCTATACCCCCTCTAAGATTTCGACATCTCGGGTCCCCCCTTGAGCCAACGGACCACAGACCGATCTTTTCAAAGTATCGTGTGCTAACAGTTTTCCCGAACTACTAAGCCAGGACTAGCACATGTTGGCCGATAACACTTATGGTTGCACTTGTATGGTTTGGCCGGATAAGCACACGTCAAAGGTACTTAGACCAAGGTGACTACCTTCACCACAATCCTCATTTCACAAAACCACCCGACTTGCCACCTTAAGTCAGCACACGCCACGTAGGTTTTATTTAATTAGGTTATTAAAGTAACTCAGCACCTCCAATCATACCAAGACACAAGAGTGATTAAATGAATAGCCTATCAATTAACAACCCACGAGCTGTCGACGATTGGGATATTGACCCAAGTCAACCAAGGTTCTTTAGGGAGGAGATAGGAGACACGCCGAACAACTACGAACAGCAACGAACAGGAGACGGGGTTTTTATCCTGGTTCAGGCCTCTCGGGAGAGATAATAGCCCTACGTCCAGCCTTTCTTTATATCAAAGAGGATTACAGGTAGAACTCGGCGAGATCAGCAGGTCTCGGCGAGATTGCGGTGTATGCTAAGTGCTAAGATGCGAAAGCTCTTGGCCAGGGTCCGATGATCTTGGACGTGCCCTCTGCACGCCGTAGGGGCTCGGTTTATATAGTGTTGAACAACCGACCTACCGGGAATAATCGGGCTGGGCTAACCACGAGTACGTAACGAACTCATTCATGCCAAATAAATCCCGAGGTAGATAAGGTATACTCCAATTATTGGGGATCACGACTTCTATTCCAATCCGGGAAACCAACGTCCGAGTCTTCACGTAGTCGTGCAGAACTCTTGTTCGAGTAGGACTCAAACATGAATCCTAGGCCGTCACGCACCGTGCCAGCCAAGAGGCTATTCGGCAGGATGCATATGTGCCAGATAGAATCTTCTAGGAAGCTGGGCCCTAGTAGGCTGTTCGAATGGGCCGTCAGGGAGTGGGCCATGGCTAGTAGGCCGTAATTCTATCCCCGACAGCTAGCCCCCGAGACTCAAGTGGAAGGACTCACTAGAGTGGGGTCTTCCTCTTGAGACTCCAAGTCACGAAGAGGGAAATTTTGCTGCTAAAAAGACATGTAACAGGCGACCGAACAGGCTATGATTCAGCCGAACAAGACTTGTCCGGTGCCGAGCAACTCTGTTGCGTCGAACAAGGAACGACATCTGTCCGAGCAGAGTACCCAGCTTTAAGTAAGATGAATCATCTCCTTGAGGCTGAACGTCGTCAAGGAGAGATTG
>SPJY01020470.1:150763-172189 GCA_005191435.1 Raddia distichophylla
AACATTTAGTTTTTTTTAAAAGAAACTGAACCTTTTAATTCAGCTGTAAGGAACTGATGAAAAACGTAGAAAAGGGAGCATGTCAGGCGATACCACAGATTGATGATTTTGTGACTCGATCGTTGCCCAGATCTCCCCCATCTCCGGCGCGGCAGCAGCGCCGCCCCTCTCCTCGCGCGCGCGGCGGGCGGCCTCGCCCATCGTTGTCCATGCACCCGGCGCGGCGGCGCCCTTCCACCTCCTCAGCCCGGCGGCGGCGCCGTGGCCCTCTCCCTCGCGCGCCCGGCGGCGACGCGCCTCCCTCGTGTCCTCCGGCGCAGCGGCGGTAGCCCAGCGACGGCGGCGGCTCAGCGGTGACGGCGGCGGCCCAGCGGCGCCGCACCTCCCGTCGGGCTCCCCTCCCTCCGCTCTCCTCTCTCTCTGCACAGGCGCGGGGCTGCCGGCGGCGCGGGCGTGGCGGAGGACGCCGGGGCTGCTGCTTGGGCGAGGGAGAGAGGGGGGCGTCGGCTTGGGTGAGGGTGAGGGAGAGGGAGGGGGAGGACTGGAGGGGCGGTTACGCGGGGCGAGGATCGTGGGAGGCGGAGCAGGGAAATCTCGGGGGCGGGCGGAGTAGAGGCTTACCGGCTCGGGGGCGAGCGGCTCACGGCTCGGGGGTGGGGGCGCGAGGGAGCCGACGCACGAACTACTCCCTCTTTAAAGGAGTAGAGAAGAGACTCCTACTCCCTACTCCGGCTTCTTCCTCCTGTTCTCCCTCAAATCCCCAATTCTTTTTCTTCCTCAATCCCCGCAGTGGAGCTTGCCTTCCCTCGCCCCTCCCCTCACCACCAAGTTTCCCTCCCCTCGCCCCCACCGCCGCCGCTCCCCTCCCCTCGCCGCCACCGCCCCACGCCGCCTCGCCGACAAGACCTCACCATAACTCCCCCTCCCCTCTCCATCTCCGACGACATGGCAACGACATGACCTGGATCCGGCGGGTGGCCGTGAATCCGGCCATGGCGCGGCGGCGACTCCGATGAGGTGAGCGGCAACTCTGGCCATGGCGCGAGGTGAGAAGCGCTAAGATAGAGAGAGGGGGAGGACGTGTGGCGTGGTGACATCGGGACGCCATGTGGCCTCCCGCCGTTGTGCGTGGGCTGCGCCCAGCAGCCGCCGCGAGGGCTGCGCCCCGCCGCCGCAGCCTCCAGTCGCCGCGCGTGGCCGTTGCCTGCTGCTCGTAAGATCGTGAGAGAAGGAGAAGATATGTGCACCGTTTTTTGTGTGATGATGTGTGTTTCTGTTGCTGGTTTTTGAAAAGAAGGGTTTGCCGTGAACACGTGAACGCGCGCGGCATAGTGTGTTAATCGGTGGAGTTCCAGCTTCTCGGAAATGTCGACCCTGGAGGAGGCAGAAGCTGCGGCAAAGGCAGCAATGGAGAAGGAAAAGTTAGCCTTGGAGAGTGGATCTACATCGGCACTAGTCACACAAAGTGACATGCGGAGTATGTTACAGGAACTTCTGTCAATGGGAATGATTGGACAGAGAGGAGGAGTGGGATCATCGGAATTGAAGCTGGAGCTCATACCGAATGAAGTAAAGTTGTAAGGGAATATGAATTACCCGAGCTGGTCTAGGAGAGTTCAGTTACTTTTGTGTGGGAAAGGATTGGAGGGGTACCTGCAGGAGACTTGTGTTGGGCCAACAAACAAGTTGAGCTTAGAATGGAAAACGTGGAATACCACCAACTATGTGGTGGTAGCTTGGCTGTTGTCGTCAGTGTCTCCATCCATTGTTAGGATGGTTGAGACACTGTAGAGTGCTGCACAGATATGGAAGGCGTTGAGCAACATGTATTCTGGGGCGGGTAATGTGATGATGATGATGATGGTTGAAGTTCAGGGCAAAGTGGAGGCCTTGAAACAGGGGGAGAAGACTGTTCAGGAGTATGCTAGTGAGCTGCAGCATTTGTGGGCAGATCTGGATTTCTATGATCCACTACAGCTCATGTGTTCAAGTGATATTGAGGCAGGCAGGGTGTGGCTGCAGCGTAGACAGGTCACACATTCCTGAAAGGGCTGAACTCAGAGTTTGGGCACAGAAGAGCGGCTATGTTTCACCTGCCAGCACTGCCCACCATGGAGGAGGCAATCTCATCTATGGTACAGGAGGAGGTTAGTTTGAGGGTGATGAGCCTCCAATGAAGTCAGCCTATGCTATTCCTGATAATAGGGAGTGCTATAACTGTGGAGAGAAAGGACATCTGAGTTATGCTTGCCCTTCCTCTCGGTTTGATAGAGGAAGGAGTGGAGATCGCGGAGGACGTATTGGTCATGGAGGCCGGTGGGGTCATCGTGGTGGTCGTGGAAGTAGAAGTGGTGACCGTGGGGGCCGTGGCAGGGGCAGAGGTGGTCCTAGAATTAACCTAGCTATGGCTGAGGAGGGCCCATCAGAGAGTTCCTCTATTACTCTCACAGGTGAGCAGGTGACAGAGTGGAAGAAATGGTAGCACAAGGCCCCTGAAAACAAGACCTCTGAATCCTTTGGTAACTTTGCCAACTACGCCCACTTGGGCGAAGGTAGTCAGGCGCATGCGCTTGCATCTACCTATAGAAATTCTCATATTAACTGGATTATAGACTCAGGTGCATCTAGGCATGTCACAGGATCTCGTTGTGTGTTTTCTTCATATACTCCACATAAACATTCCGAAACCATTTAAACGGCTGATGGCACGTCCCAACTCATTCAGGGAGTAGGATCAGTAGAATGCACATCATCTTTGGCTCTATCTACACTGGACTATGGTATATTGATCATGTTTATGTGGCTCTGGCAGTGGCTGTGGGAGGAGTTGAAGAGAAGATCCTGCTATATCATCATCAATTAGGTCATCCATCCTTTGATACTATGAATAAGATGTATCCTGAGTTGTTTAGCAAAGCAAACCATAATAAAATCGTGTGTGATGCGTGTGAGTTTGGAAAGCATACACGATCTACTTATAGTAGTATTGCTCTTAGAAGCTATGAACCTTTTGTGCTAATACACTCAGATGTTTGGGGTCCATGTTCTGTTATCTCTGAAAGTGGTTTTAAAGGTTTTGTGACATTCATAGATTGTCATACTCGTATGACATGGATTTATTTGTTGAAAAGGAAAAATGAAGTTCTTAAATGTTTCGAGGACTTTCATAGGATGGTGGCGACTCAATTTGGAAAACGAATTAAGATTGTTCGGACAGATAATGGAAAGGAATATGTGAACAATGAGTTTGATATGTACATCTCCAAGGAGGGAATGCTACATCAAACCACATGTCCTGGAACTCCACCCCAGAATGGAGTTGCTGAGAGGAAGAATAGGCACCTAATGGAAGTGGCACGTTCGCTTATGTTTCAGATGAATGTACCAAAAAGGTTTTGGAGTGGGGCAGTTTTGACTGCTGCTTACTTGATTAACCGTATGCCATCAAGAGTTTTGGGGGTGAAGTTTCCTGCAGAAATTTTGTTTGGGCAACAAGAGTTCAAGGTACCTCCTAAAGTTTTTGGTTGTGTGTGCTTTGTGCGGGATCACCGTCCGTCTGTTGGTAAGCTTGATTATCAGGCAGTGAAGTGTATCTTCCTAGGATATTCTTCCGGTCAAAAGGGATATAGATGTTGGGACCCTATAGGCAGGAGGTTGTTTGTGAGCATGGATGTGACCTTTCGAGAATTTGAACCTTACTACAAGAATAGGGAGGATAAATTCGACCAATTTTTTGAGGAATTCTTTCCTGTCATAGTTGATGATAGTCGAGAGGGGGAGATTGGTCAGAATCAACAGCCGGAGGTCATTGAAGAGGCCATTGAAGGGATAATTCCATTCCCACAGTCGTAGCCACAATCTGAGCAGCTGACAGAGTCGACAGAGTTGTCTATAACTGAGTCTGAGCAGCCTCCTGCAATTGATCCGGTCCCAACTCTATCTCCAAGTCTGCCTTCTCCGGCTTCATCACCTGTGCATGGTAATGTTCATCTGCCTTCTCCGGCTTCCGCCTGCAATTAATTTGCCTGCAATTGATCCGGTCCCAACTCTATCTCCAAGTCTGCCTTCTCCTGGTTCATCACCTGTGCATGGTAATGTTCACTCATCTGAGTACTCTCATTTGAATTTACCTATTGCACTCCGTAGAAAACCTAGAGCTTCAAAGCCTCTAGTTCGGTATGGCTTAGTGGATGGTATTGCAAATTTTATTTCGTATGATCATATCTCACCTGCATACAAAGCATTTAGTGCATCCCTTCAAAGTGTGCATGTTCCAAAGGATTGGAGTACAGCAATACAAGACCCTAGATGGAAGAAAGCTATGAGAGAAGACCTTGATGCACTTCAAGAAAATGAGACATGGGAGCTGGTTGATCTTCCAGGAGGGAAGAAGGCAGTGGGGTGCAAATGGGTCTATACAATAAAGCAGACGCCAGAGGGACTGGTTGACAGGTACAAGGCGAGGCTAGTTGCAAAAGGTTATAGCCAAACCTATGGCATAGATTATGACGAGACGTTTGCATCAGTGGCAAAGATGCAAACGATAATGACATTGATGTCATGTGCCGAGAATTTTGGATGGCCTTTGCATCAGTGCTTTCTTGCATGGGGATTTGCAAGAGGAGGTATATATAGAAATTCCTCCTGGCTTTGAGGATGAGCAAATAGTTGGAAAAGTATGGAGACTGAAAAGGTCTATATATGGGCTAAAACAGTCTCCACGTGCATGGTTTGATAGGCTTCGGCTTGAATTTTTGAGTATGGGTTACTCTCAGTGCAATGGATACCATACTATATTTTATAGGTATCGAGGACCGCGTATTACCATTGTGGCCGTGTATGTCGATGATATGGTGATTACAGGAGATGATGTTGAGTAGATCAAGCATCTGAAGGAAAAGATTGGATGTGCTTTCAAGATAAAAGATCTTGGACCTCTTCGATACTTCCTTGGGATTGAGATTGCACGCTCACAAAAAGGTATTGTTCTTTCACAGAGGAAGTATGTCCTTGATCTTTTGGCTGAAACTGGAATGCTTGGGTGCCGTCCAATCTCATCACCAATTGATAGAAACCATAGACTTTGTGCTGAGTCTGGTAGTCCAGTTGATAAAGAAGCTTACCAAAGGCTAGTTGGTCGTCTCATCTATTTATGCCATACAAGACCGGACATCTCATATGCGGTGAGTGTGGCAAGCAGGTACATGCATGACCCTAGAACTGGACACATGGAGGCGGTGAACCGTATCCTTCGATATTTAAAGAAAAGTCCTGGGAAAGGCATTTGGTTTAAGAAAAATCATCACTTAAATATTGAAGGATACTGTGATGCTGATTGGGCAAGCAGCCTGGATGATAGAAGGTCTACCTCTGGATATTGTGTTTTTGTGGGAGGTAACCTAGTATCATGGCGAAGTAAGAAGCAAAGCGTTGTGGCAAGGTCTACTGCAGAGGCAGAGTTCCGAGCTATGGCTTTGGGCCTGAGTGAATTGATGTGGGTAAAGCGTCTATTATCGGAGCTACGAGTTGTGAGAGAAGGTCCGTTGGTGTTGTATTGTGATAACCAATCCGCGATTAATATCGCAAATAATCCAGTACAGCATGATCGGACAAAGCATGTTGAGATTGACAGGTTCTTCATCAGGGAAAAAATAGACAACGGGGTGTTGAAGCTTAAGTATGTGCGATTAGGTGAACAGTTAGCTGACTGTTTCACCAAAGGGTTAGGACCTGGTGAAGGGAATGTTATTTGTAACAAGATGGGTATGATTGATATATACAGCCCATCTTGAGGGGGAGTGTTGGTGTGTATTCGGCCCATTGAGGCCCATCTTGTATGACCAGTATAAATAAAGAGGTGTGCTCCCCAGGGGACACAACACAATTTCCTAAATCTACATTCTCTATATAGAGAATGGTTTAGAGGGAGGAGAGAGAACCCCTACATATAAGGGAAGGGAGGAAGGCTCTCTATTTTAAGTGGTGCAATAGAGAATACTGTTGAAACACATAGGGGGAGAATTCATCCTCTATTTTAAGGTAGACCGTTGGGCATCATGGACACGTCCATGTTGGCCGTAAGGCTTCGGACGGAAGTCCACTGCTGTTCATTAGAAATAAACATTGGTGTCCGTCTGAACATATCTGTCCGTCTGAACATATCTGTCCGCTTGGCTTCTTTTACTCGATAGCTATCTAGAAGCCTGGAACCACATATCATATCTAGCTCGAGGATTTCAGACCAACTGTAAGTGTTGAGGAGAGATCATTAATTTGCTTCCCTTTCCTTCCTATAATTAGAATGACTAATTGAGTAATTGATTACCGATCAGTCATGAGGAAGAAAGAATCAATATCTTTTTTTTTTTTGCAATAGGGGTTCCCCCATTACCATTTCCAATGAAAACGGAGACAACAGAGTTTTGTGCCACAAGCTTAACCGACCACACACATAGGACCAGACCTCAGCTACGCTGTGACCTCACAGCACAGCTGAAGTCACCAAGACCACCCAAATTGACTTCACCATCACAGTGGCCAACAAACAGCCTTTAGTAGATCACAACAGAAGGCCACACGCAGGTGGCAGCAAAAACACAAGGCAAAAGACCCCTAGCACATCTAGTTGCAGACACATCGAACCAGAGGCAGCTAATCATCCTTGTCTTCATCTTCTGTGCCCCGCTTCTTTCCAGCTTTTGCCACTAGGTCATGGTAATATTTCACCACCTGAAAGATCCTTGAAATGTCCAAGTCAATCAGCTCCTTGTTGTCACCTTTGAGAAGACCTGCCCAAATTTTAGTCAGAGGAAGCATTTTGTAAATTAGGCAAGTTGGATCTTTAACGGTGTGACTGCCAAAGCAATAATCATTTCTTAGCAACCATACAGATCTAATCACTGCTGCGACACACAACATACTGAGATTTTTGTTCCCCATAGAAATTTTATCCATCCAAAGCACAGCCTGTAAGAGGTCACAGGGAAAAACAGATTTGTTAATCACCCTGGCAACCACCCCCCCCATACGAAGTTATTACGGGCCATGCCACACCAAAAGAACAAATGATTCCCTGTTTCTACCATGTCACAGAACTCACAAGTCATATCACCACACCACCATCTTCTTGATAAGTTTTGCTTTGTGAGAATGGCATTCTTACAACACAGCCAGAGGAACACTTTAATTCTGAGTGGGATTTTTTGCTCTCCAGATTCTATTTACCTCACAAGGGAATTTCTCATGGAAGAAGTTCTTATACATGGAGCTCATAGTATAAGAACCTTTTTTCTCACTCATCCATCTACTTTCATCAGGTGGATTAGACAGTTTTCTATCAGCAACCAACCTCTTCAATGATTGCCACCCAATAATGTTCATGTCATTCACATCTCTTCTAAACTAGTTCCCTGACCATCTCCTGAACCAATCTTCCACAGAACAAGTCTTATGAGTTCAGATCTGAAAGATCTCAGGGAACTCTTCGCATAAAGGTCCCCCCACGAAGTTATTAGCCAAAAAATAGTTGTCTTCCCATTATTAACTACTTTCATTCTTTTTTTAGATAAAGGTGCTTAATTTTCATGAGAGTTTTCCAAAGGGGGAGTCCATTGGCTTGGCTTTTGTGTGGGCCGGTATTTCATTCACACAATACTTGGCCTTAGTTATTTTCTGCCATATCCCCTCCCCATTTTCCAACTTCCAAAACCACTTACAAAGCAGGCTAGTATTAAGGTGTCTCAAGTCCTGGATCCCCAAGCCTCCACTTTTCTTTGGCTTAACTACCTCAGCCCACTTTACTGGATTATATTTCTTTTTGCCCTCTCCACCACTCCACGGGAATCTTCTTCTAATCACATCAATTTTATGGCATATCATTTGTGGGATGCATGACATAGACATGGTGTACAGGAATGCTAGTCAATCAAGCTCAGAGTGACTCTTCCACCCATGGAGAGCATCCTACCTTTTCATGAAGTCTTTTTTGGATTTTGGTGCACATAACCTCCCATTCTGCCACCCTGATTTTTTATGACTCACCTGGGCACCCAAGTAATTGATAGGGAAACCTCTTATACTGCAAGTAAAAAGCTCAACAAATGATGTGTCAGTGTCTTGACCACCATTAATAGAAATCACCTCACTTTTCTGAAAGTTAATATTTAGGCCTGACATTTTTTCAAATAGCAGAAGTAACATCTTGACATTGGAAGCAGATTCCATGTCATTCTTAAGACACAAAATCGTGTCATCTTCATATTGGAAGATGGGAGTCCCCCTGCCACCAGGTCATCAGCCAGCCACTTAACCATCCCCTTTTCTTGAGCATAGGACATAATCCTATTCAGGCCATCTACTGCAATGTTGAAAAGTAAGGGAGACAAGGGGTCACCTTGTCTCACACCCTTTGCACTAGAGAAGTAATCCCCCTTCACATTATTTACATTCACAAACAGAGTGCCCTTCATAAGCACACTTTTGATCCAAGCACACCATTGTTCACTAAAGCCTCTCCACTTTAAGCTTTTTAGTAAAAACTTCCAATGAATTTTGTCATATGCTTTTTCAAAGTCGATTTTCACAAAGCTGCCACATTCTCCTTTCCTTTTTTGTGTGATGAATAACTTCATGTAATGCCATGATGCTATCCATGATAGATCTGCCTGGTATAAAGGCATTTTGTGACTTGCTAAAAAGTTTCTCCATCACACATTGCAACCTGTTGGTGAGAAGTTTGGTCACCCATTTGTAAATGACATTCAGTAAATAGATGGGTCTGAACTGTCTAATATTCTCAGCTTGATTAGTTTTTGGCAGAAGGACAATTGTACCATAATTGATCCTCTCTACATCCAACCTCCCTTTGTGGAAGTCATAAAACAAATTCATGATGTCATGCTTTATTACATCCCAACTTTTTTGATAGAACTCCATTGGCAACCCGTCAGGGCCTGGGGTCTTGTTTCTGCCCATTTCATCAAGTGCTTGCTTTACCTCCTTCTCACAAAATTCTCTTACCAAACAATGATTTTCTTCTATCGAAACACCTTATGTGTTCTCCTAGACAACAGGATAAATGTCAAAACTCGACATCTCTGGTGATCCAAAGAGGTTTCTATAAAAATTGGGGGCAAACTTAGCTAAGTTTTCATCCCCTTCAATCGCATTTTCATCATCCACCAGTTGTGATATGGTCTTCTTTCTTTTCTTGCCATTTGCTATGACATGAAAATACTGTCGACTGGTGACTAACTGGGGGGTCACCGCCGGCAATGAATTTGTACGAGGGGACGCTAATCAAGAACCAAACCAGATGGTAGCACAAGAACAGGTTTATACAGGTTCGGGCCCTCTAGCCGAGGTAATACCCAACTTCCTGTGCTTTGGGATTATATTTGATCAAGATGCGGGATGCAAGATGACCAAGGTGTTTACAGCGTATGCTCTATGATGCTTTTGTATGGAGATATGCCTGTCAATCTATCTATGGCCTCCACCCCCTCCCTTTATATAGTGTAGGGGGAGATAGAGTTAGACGGTAGCACGTGATGCACGGTACCTAATTTTGTTATGCCGTTAGATGTCATGCATGTATTGATCTCCTAATTACATGGAGATAGATTATATCCTCGGGAACTTCCTTGGAGCTCAAGGCATGTGTAACCCGAGTGATCTCTATCCTTGATCGGTCGACTTGGATCGCCCCCCATCTGCTCCCTTATGGGCCTTCTAGAGGATACCCGGGGCCCATGTAGTCCACAGTAGCCCTAGAGTGCTTTACGATCGAGTCAGATGTCCGGCCGACTAGTTTCACTAATATCTCCTATAATCTAAAAAGAGATGTAAAGAACTCAAAAAATCTTAAGTTTTTGTGTTGAAGCAACGCCTGGATTAGCAATACCAAACTCCGGCTTACTTCGCCCATTGGGCACATCACCTCAATAGGAGAATTCGGCTCCTTGGCATCTACTCTCGCAATGCAAAAGCAGCAATTGACCTATCATGGGGCATGCCTTAAGCCACGCCACTACAGCTTCTGTCTTGCAGCATGCTGTAATTTTTGCGTTTCAAGATATTTCAGCGTCAGGCGCCCGGCCTTAACATGTAAAAACCAGCACTCGGCCCAGCATGGGACGCACCTTTTAGCCGAGTGGTACCTGTCCCAAGTCCCAACCAGAGAAGGGATCAGCATAGGCCCCTAGGGGCGTACCGATTGGATGCAGTTTGGCCAAGAGGTATTTGTATCCGGGGAGCGGTATACAACTGGCGACCTTAGAAAAGGCATACCTCCGAAACTGCAACCAAATTTCACCAACACCCAACCTTGAGCATGCAAAGTTGGCTAGTGACCCAACATGGGGTATGCCGTGAAATACTTTTATTTTTGACGCTTCCGGTCATATGCCCTCTAGGGTGTACCGAGGCCGAATTAGGCTCGATTTTAACACATTGCCACCGTTGGCGGCGTGTTAAGAAAGCCTGTTAAGGGGGTTGCTCTTTGCAGTTTTAGCCCAAGCCCAATTAGGGGAGGCGAAGCGTTTTCGCGCCCTTTTCTCACACAACCGGAACGACACGCGCTTTCGTCGAAAACCGTATCCGCATCCACTTCCGTCCCATCGCCATGATGGTTTTACTGTGTTTGAAATGGATTACAAGGCGCGCCCTTTTAACTCCCTCTGTGTATAAAAGAAATCCCAGGGGCGATGTACTACTTCACCACCAGCCTTCGAGTTTTCTTCTCCTCTCGGCGAGACCCAGAAATCTCCCACTTTTTCCTTCCTCAAGAGCAATGGCAAACTTCGCCGAGGAGGTGGATGAGTGGGTCGTTGAAGCCGCCGCGAAGGCCGAGGCTGAAGCCGCCGCCAAAGCCTTCGAGGACGAGCTCTGGAGGGACTTCGCCCGGCCCAGAGCGGAGATCCACGCGGAGGAATCCATTAGGTTTCTAATCCGCGGATTCGCACGGCTCCACAAGGTGTGCTTCCCCCTCAAGGACGTACTGGTCGCAGCTCTCCTCACCGACGGGTGATTCTGAAGTCTTCCCGCCGAACAGATTTCTTCTTTTGGTCCTCTGCGAGCCAGCGACGAGCCTTAGCTCGATGTGCAATGCCGCGGAGAAGTGTAATTAGTCCTAAGTGCCTTTTAATGAAAAACTTTTGGTGAATCCGCATGTCTTTCTTCTTCAATCTAGCTTTGACCTTGAATCTACAACACTGCTTCTTCTTGTTTTCATTCCGAATCCGCAACATTGCTTCATCCGAGTAGTTAGAACTGCACGCTCCCAAACTGGCACCCAGCGCGTACGCGGACCTCTCGAGAGAAATCACTCGGCCACCCGAGTGGTTGTCCGAGTCCTTCTCGAAAAGGCCGCATCCAGCGCTAGACTAAGGCCTTGTTCTTTTCAGCGTATCGTTGCGTTGGCGTAATACTGTAGCAAGTTTGAGAGCCCTCGAAAAGAGATCTAAAGATTATAAAAAATAATTAAAAAATAGTTTTAGAATCTTTGGAATGACTACTAAAAGCCACAAAAAAATCGTTACGAATTATCACAACATATAGGCTATATAAAAATAACAAAATTTGCTACAGTAATACGCAACGATACGATATGTTGAAAAGAACAAGGCCTAAGGCCCGACCCAGAATACGAAATACTATCCGTTGTGATAAATTAGGAACGGGAGAACGAAATCGGTTCACCTCGCTTACTTTTCGCGCCAGTCTTTTAGTCTCTCCCCCAGCGAACTCCGCCGCTATGGTTCTTCTCCGTCGCAACCTCCGCCACGACCGTCTCCGATCTGCAATGGCCCCACCATCTCCCGCTGCCCTGAAGGCTACCAAGAGCGGCAAAGAGTGGATGAAGTCCATCACGACCGAGCAGCGGCTATAGAAGCTGGTCTCCATCAGCGTGCTCCCCTCCGAAGAGTTTACATCTTGGCGCGCTGCCGCCAGCGAATCCTGCCCCACCCCTCGCTCCGACGAGATAGTGGTCTTCGAATCTTTCTTCCTCCGCGGCTTCGGCCTTCCCTGCTCTCCTTTCTTCCGGGGACTGCTGCATTTCTACGAGATTGAGGTTTCGCATCTTAACCCCAATTCCATCTTCCAAATTGCCATTTTTATCCATATCTGTGAGGCCTATTTGGGGATTGCTCCTTATTTTGATCTCTTCAGATATCTTTACCACCTCAAGCCTTTTCCCAACAAGAACTTTCCCAAAGCCGGCGGCGGCGCGGGATTTCAATTGCGGGAAGGGGCCCGAAAATTTTATTTCGATCTTCCCTTGAGAACCTCCAACAAGGGTTGGCACTCGGAATGGTTCTATTGTGCCAATTTTCCTCCAGTCCTCCCTTCCTTCTCTGGAGGGTGCTCCACAGTCCGTCCTTCCTGGTCTTCTCCACTCGCCGATGGCGAAGGAAGCCAAGTACAGGAACTTCTTGTTATCCTCCACAGACAGAAGTCTGCTGGGTTGACCAGCATTGGGGTGGTCTGGAACTACACCCAGCGCCGTATCCAGCCCATAAAGGAAAGGGTGCATCTCGCCTTTGAGTACTCGGGGCCCCAAGACACCACTCGGGAAACTGAAGAAACTCTTTCGCAGAAGGAAATCGTCAGCCGAGTGACTGAGCTCTTCGCTCCGGGCTCGAAAATAGTTCACACAGATTGCCCGGCTGTGTACCACCTGACGTACTTACCACCAGCGGTAAGGAAAAGATCCTTCTCAACTCAACCGCGGTTTTTTAGGATGATACCGGAACTAATATAATCTGGTATACACATGCAGGGTCGTACAGCCTTCTTCTCTACCTAACCTGTCCCAGAAGCTCCACACCATAAGGAGGCACCGCGCAAGTGCCCTGCGGAGGACTCGGCTAGTGCTCCTGTAGCCAAAAAAGGCAAGGGGTCGCTTTAGGGGACTCTGACGAGGACGATGATGAAGACAACGTTCCACTCCTGCGCCGTCGCCGTCCAGCAGCAAGATCGCCTTCGGCTCCGATGAAACAGCCACAAAGTCCTCCATCTCCACAATTCGCTGGCCCAGCAGGCGTGTCGGGGACAGAGAAGCCTTCTGGCACTAACCCGAGTGGTTCGGGCGTCCGATTTGGATTTAAGTTTATGTTGTCGCAAAGGTATTACTCGCAACATTCTCCCTTCACGACTTATAAGGAATTTGTTTCTTGAATAATCTTCAAATGCTTTCAGAAAACCTGTCGATGATGATGATGAGCCGCCAAGCTCACATGGCAGCGAAGTGCCAGCCTCGGCGCCTCCCAAATCCGATGACCAAGCCAAGCCCCAATCAGCAGGGGACTCAACTCAGCACGCTGCACCTCACCAAGACTCCGGTCCGTCTTCTGCCACTCGCCAATCCTCGCCGGCTAAGGGGAAAACCCCGGCACCAGCTCCAGGGTGATCGGAACCAGAGATCGAGGAGATCCCTCGCCCCTTCCCCAAAGCTCACAGTCCACCCCTCCGATTGAAGTGGAGGAAGGAGATGGAGGGCTACGAGGTCGACGATGGGCAGGAGGCTGAAGAGTGGGAAGGGCTAGACAATATAGTAGCAGTTCAAGCTAAGATATACAAGGTGAAGCCTTTTTATGCCTCGAATCCTCGCTTTGCATAAGGGAATCCCACTAATCTCCCTCCCTTTCCCATGCAACGCATGAAAGAGAGGTCGAAGGAAAAAAACCCAATGCATGGAGAAAACAGTGGGCGAGCTAAAGTCTCGCGATGAGTTTGACAATGCTTTATGTGCCGTCAAGTCACAATACCGCGGCCAGATCGAAGAACTACAACAAGAGGTAACCGAACTCCGATTCCGCCACGTGGAAGAGTCCAACGCCATCCGAGGTATAGATCTCGAACGGTGCTAAACCTTTTCAAAAAGAATGCTCCTTAGATGATAATCTCTGAGACTTGCCTTCGGATGTAGTGATGGAGGCGAGGCAGAAGGCCCTGGAGGAGGAAGTCTTCCGAGCCAACACTCAAGCCGAGAAATCAGCTAAAGAGCTGGAAGGTAACTTTCCACCACTGACTCTCCCTGGCTCATCCCCATAGAAGTCCGACTGATTTGTCACACCCGATTGGTTATGTAGAGTATCGGCAGAAGACCAGGACGCAACTCCAGGTTCTTGATGAAGAAGTAAAAGCCGCCCATGAGCTTCGCCACCGTGCTCTAGTAGGAATAGTCCCAACGCTCCAACACCTTTATCTAGAAGAAGAGCTGCTGACTGATTTTGACCTCCTCGTGGCTCGCCTCGACGATATTCCTGAGCGGATCAAAGTCTTCACGCGGGAGGCAGCAATAACATGCATCAGCCAAGGCCTCGCAATCTCAAAGTCAAACTTCCCCGCCTGGACTATGAGGCTGTGAAGGAAGGATTTGTATGCACCGAGGAAAAGGCCTGTGCCTTGCTAAAAGAGGTTCGCCCGACTGCTGAGCATCTGGTCGAACATTTGGACTTGTAGATGAATATGTGGCTCAAACGCTTAACTAATTCTCGATACCTATGGTCTTATTTATCCGAGTAGTAGGATTTATCCCTTTTCATGAAACGCATCTGCCGACTGGTCCAGCCCCCGAGTGCCAGGAATTAGCACTCGGGTTTCTCCCCATGCAACTACGGAGTAGCTAAACGTTGTCTTTGGCAAGTACTAGCGCCATTACTCAAGAATTTTAAAAACACCCGAATTTGATCGACACATGTAAAGAGAAAACAACTTTTATTTGATAAGATATGGTGCGGTTGACTCCGCACACTATTTAGTGTAGCCCTCGACTTATTGCTTAGGCGTTTACGGCTGAGTAGCAAGTCAAACGGGAGACTAATTATACAATGCTTGAATACAAGACTTTAAGAGTAAAAACGATGTAGCTGCTCGATGTTCCAGGTATTAGGCATTTCAGATCCATCTTCACGTTGTAGCCGGTAAGCCCCCGGGCGGGTCACTTCAGCGATTACATTGGGGCCTTCCCAGAGTGGGGAGAGTTTATGCTTGTGCTTCTGATTCCTTCGGAGGACCAGATCTCCCTTGGAGAACGCACGGCCCCGTACATTGCGCTGATGGTAGCGACGCAAGCCCTGTTGGTACTTTGTCGACTGGATCAATGCTGCTTCCCTGGCTTCCTCGAGCCGATGGAGGTCTTCGTGTCTTGCTTCATCCGACTGATTATTGTCGAAACCGGCGACCCGAGGGGACCGGAACTTCAATTCAGTCGGGATGACCGCCTCCGAGCCATAGACTAGGAAAAAGGGTGTCTGCCCGGTCGCTCGACTTGGGGTTGTTCTGAGCCCCCAGAGCACCGAAGGCAACTCCTTGACCCAGCGCGTGGCGTACGGCTTTAGGCGATCGAAGATTTTGGTTTTTAGCCCTTGTAGTACCAACCCGTTGGCACGCTCAACCTGCCCATTGCTCCTTGGGTGGGCCACCGAGGCATAGCATATCGTGATGCCCAGCTCCTCGCCCCAATCTTGCAATTCGCTGCTTTTGAAGTGAACGCCATTGTCGGTGATGATGCGATTGGGTACGCCAAAACGCACAACGATGTCCCGGAAGAACTCGCGTGCTTTGGCCACCGTGATTACAGCAACCGGCTTAGCTTCAATCCATTTTGTGAACTTGTCGATGGCGACGAAAGACGAGTGAATCCGCCTTGCGCTCGCTTGAGGGGGCCCACCATGTCTAGATTTCAGACGGCGAAGGGCCAAGAGATTGGAATTGTTTGTATATCCTGAGCCGGCATATGAATTTGCCGCGCAAAGAATTGACAATCGTCACACCTGCGTACTATGTCTTCCGCGTCGGTGACAGCAGTCGGCCAGAAGAATCCTTGCCGATAGGCTTTTCCTACCAGAGTGCTGGCTGCCGCGTGGTGCCCACATTCTCCCGAGTGGATTTCATTGAGTAGATCTCTGCCTTCTAGCTCTGATATGCAATGCCTTAATACCCCGGAACTGCTTTTTCTGAAAAGCTCGTCCCCGACTACCTTATAACTCTTGCTTCGGCGTGTAATGCACTCGGCGAGGCTTCGATCCTCAGGCAGCTCATCGCGAAGAAGATAATCTAAGTAAGGCTGAGTCCACCCGGGATTAATTGATAATACCTCTGCATAGGGTTCTGGCTGCTTCTCCTGGTCTATTTTCGGTGCAGATGGTGGCTTGATAGACGGCGAACGCAATTCTTGGATGAAAACACCAGTCGGGACTTGCTCCCGAGTGGATCCCATCCGCGCCAACTCGTCTGCTGCTTCGTTGTCCCGGCGGAGCTCGTGTGTAAACTCTAATCCGTCAAACTTGTCTTCTAGCTTTCGTACCCTGACAGTAAGCCGCCATACTGTCGCCAATAAAAGACCACTCCTTTTGAACCTGGTTGACCACGAGTTGGGTATTCCCGTGTCGACTGGTAACTGACTGGGGGTCACCGCCGGCCATGAATTTGTACGAGGGGACGCTAATCGAGAACCAAACCAGATGGTAGCACAAGACAGGGATTTATACAGGTTCAGGCCCTCAACGGAGGTAATACCCTACTTCCTGTGCTCTGGGATTATGTTTGATCAATATGCGGGATGCAAGATGACCAAGGTGTTTACAGCGTATGCTCTTGTAGATGATTCGATGCCTATGGCCTCCACCCCCTCCCCTTATATAGTGTAGGGGGAGATAGAGTTACACGGTAGCACATGATACACGGTACCTAATCTTGTTATGCCGTTACATATTCATGCATGTGCTGATCTGCTAAATACATGAAGATAGATTATATCCTCGGGAACTTCCTTGGAGCTCAATGCGGGCGTGACCCGAGTGGTCTCTGTCCTTGATCGGCCGACTTGGATCGCCCCCCATCTGCTCCCTTATGGGCCTTCTAGAGGATACCCGGGGCCCATGTAGTCCACAGTAGCCCCTGAGTGCTTTACGATCGAGTCAGATATCCAGCCGACTGGTTTCACCAATATCTCCTGTAATCTGAAAAGAGATTGTAAAGAACTCAAGAATTCTTAAGTTTTTGTGTTGAGGCAACGCCTGGACTGGCAATACCAAAGTCCAGCTTACTCGACCTATTGGGTACATCACCTCAACAGAAGGATTCGGCTCCTGGACGTCCACTTTTGTAATACAAAATCAGCTATGGGCCCATCATAGGGCATGCCTTAAGCCACGCCATTATAACTTCTGTCTGGCAGCATGCTATAATTTAAGCGTTTCAAAATATATCAGCATCAGACACCTGGCCTTAACATGTAAGAACCAGGACTTGGCCCAACATGGGGCACACCATTCAGCCTGGTGGTACCTGTCCCAACCAGAGAAGGGATCAGCATAGGCCCCTAGGGGTGTATCGATTGGATGCAATTTGGCCGAGAGGCATTTGTACCCGGGGTATCGGTGTACAACTGGCGACCTTATAAAAGGCATACCTCCGAAATTGCACCCAGATTTCACCAACACCCAACCTCGAGCGTGCGAAGTTGGCTAGTGACCCAACATGGGGTATGCCGTGAAACATTTTTAATTTTGACGCTTCCGGTCATATGCCCTCATGGGTGTACCGAGGCCGAATTAGGCTCGATTTTAACACGTTGCCGCCGTCAGCGGCGTGTTAAAAAACCTGTTAAGGGGGTTCCCTTTGCAATTTTAGCCCAAGCCCAATTAGGGGGAGGCGAAGCGTTTTCTCGCCCTTTTCTCATACAGCCGGAACGACACGCGCTTCGGTCTGAAATCGTATCTGCGTCCAATTCCGTCCCATCGCCATGATGGTTTTTACTGTATTCGAAATGGATTACAAGGGGCGCCCTTTGAACACCCTTGGTGTATAAAAGAAATCTCAGGGGCAGAGTACTACTTCACCACCAGCCTTCAATTTTTCGAGTCTTCCTCTTCTCCTCTTAGCAAGAACCAAAAACCTCCACCTTCTCCTTCATCCAAAGCGATGGCGAACATCATGGAACTGATAGAGTAGTGGGTTGCCGAGGCCAGGGCAAAAGCTGAGGTGGAGGGCGAAGCTAAAGCCCGTGAGGATGAGCGCTGGCGGGATTTCGCTCTGATGAAGGCGGAGGTCCGCGCGGAAGAATCCATTAGGGTTCTGATCTGCGGATTCCCTCAGCTCCACAAGGTGCGTTTTCCCCTCAAGGACGCACTGGTTGCAGCCCTTCTTGCCGACGGAGGATTCTGAAGTCCTTCCACCGGGGGCTTCTTCTTTTGTTCCTCCGCGAGCCAGCGACGAGTCTTAACTCGATGTGCTGCGCCGCGGAGAAATGTAAATGGGCCTAAGTGTCTTTTGAATAGGAAACTCTTGGAAATCCACATGTCTTTTTTCTTGCTTTAATCTTGAATCTGCGATATTGCTTCTTCTTCCTTCGGTTTCGAATCCACAACATTGCTCCATCCGAGTAGTTAGGACCATCTGCTCCCAAACCGGCGTTCGGCGCTTAACGCGAACCTCTCGGAAGGAATCACTCGGCCAGCCGGGTGATTTTCTACGCCCTTCTCGAAAAGGCCGCATCTAGCGCTAAACCAAGGCCCGGCCCAAAATGCGAACACTACCCGTTGCGATAAGTTTGGAACAGGAGAACGAAATTGGTTCACATCGCTCAGTTTTTGCACAAGTCTGTTAGTCTCTCCCAGCGAACTCTGCCGCTAGGGTTCTTCTCCGTCGCAACCTCCGCCGCCACCGTCTCCGATCCGCAATGGCTCCACCTTCTCCCGCCGCCCCCAAGGCTGCGAAGAGCGGAAAGGAGTGGGTGAAGTCCATCATGACCGAACGGAGACTACAGACGCTGGTCTCTATCGGTGCGCTCCCCTCCGAGGAATTTCTGTCATGGCGCCCTGCCGCCGGTGATTCCTGCCCCACCCCTCGGTCCGACGAGGTAGTGGTCTTCGAATCCTTCTTTCTCCACGGCTTCGGCCTCCCTTGCTCTTCTTTCTTTTGGGGATTGCTGCATTTCTATAGGATTGAGGTTTCGCACCTAAACCCCAATTCTGTCTTCCAAATTGCCACTTTTTTGAACATCTGTGAGGCCTATTTGGGGATCGCTCCTCATTTCGACCTTTTCAGATATCTTTTCCTTCTCAAGCCGTTTCCCAACAAGAACTCTCCCAAGGCCGGCGGCGGCGCGGGATTTCAATTGCGGGAAGGGGCCCGAAAATACTACTTTGATCTCCTCCTGAGAACCTCCAATAAGGGTTGGCACTCGGAGTGGTTTTACTACGCCAACTCTCCTCCAGCCCTCCCTTCCTTCTCCGGAGAGTGCCCCATTGTCCGTCCCTCCTGGTCCTCCCCTCTCGCCGATGACGAGGGAGGCCAAGTGCAGGAACTTCTCGTTCTTCCCCATCGTGTGAAAACCGCCGGGCTGACTGGCATTGGTGTAGTCTGAAACTACACTCATCTCGTATCCAGCCCATCAAGGAGAGTGTGCTTCTCGCCTTTAAGTACTCGGGGCCCCAAGACGCCACTCGGGAAACCGGAGAGATTCTTTCGCAGAAGGAGATCATCAGTCGAGTGACTGAGCTCTTCGCTCCTGGTTCTGAAATAGTTCACGCAGACTTCCCGGTTGCGTACCACCTGACGTTCTTGCCACCAGCGGTAAGGAAAAGAACCTTCTCAACCCAACCGCAGTTTTTTAGGATGATATAGAGATTGATTTTAATCTGATACACATGCAGGGACGCACGGCCATCTTTTCCACCTATACGGTCCCGGAAGCTCCACACCCCAAGGAGGCACCGCGCAAACGTCCTGCTAAGGACTCGGCCAGTGCTCCTGCCGCCAAGAAAGGCAAGGGGTCGCTCCAGGGGACTCGGACGAAGATGATGATGAGGATAACGTCCCGCTCCTGCGCCGCCGCCGCCCAGCAACCAAGTCGCCCTCGGCTCCGGCGACGCAGCCACGAAGCCCTCCATCTCCCCAATCCGCTGGCCCAAAGGCCGCTTCGGGGGCGAAGAAACCTCCCAGCTCCGGCCTGAGTGGTTCGGTAGTCCGATTTGGGTTTAAATCTTTTATGTCATCGCAAAGGTATTCCCTCACGATATTCTCCCCTGCAAGGATCTTGTGTCTTGAATAATCTCCAAATGTTTCCAGAAAGCCTGTTGAAGATGATGACGAGCCGCCAAGTTTGTGTGGCGGCGAGGTGCCAGCCTCGGCGCCTCCAAAGTTCGATTGCGAAGCTGAGCCCCAAACTGCAGAAGACTCGACTCGGCGCGCTGCGCCTCACCAAGATTCCAGTCCATATTTTGCTACTCGCCGATCCTCGCCAGTGAAGGGGAAAATCCCAGCTCCAGCTCCAGAGAGCACAGAGCCAGAAATTGAGAAAATTCCTCGCCCTTCTGCCAAAGCTCACGTTCCACCTCTCCGACTGAAATGGAGGAAGGAGATGGAGGGCTGCGAGGTCGATGATGGGCAAGAGGCCGATGAATGGGAAGTGCTGGATAACATGGCAGCGGCTCAAGCCGGGATATACAAGGTAAAGCCTTTCCACGCCTTGAATCCTCGCTTTGCATAAGGGAATCCCACCAATCTCCTTCCCATCTCCATGCAGCGCAGGAAAGAGAGGTCAAGGCAGAAGTCCGTATGCATGAAGAAAACAATGGGCGACCCGAAGACCCGCGACGGGTATGACAACGCGCTGTACGCTGTTAAGTCGCAATATCGCGGCCGGCTCGAAGAGCTCCTGTCGGTACATAAGGTACCGGGGTGTCCTCTCCACATCCTCCAAAAGGAGGGTAGAAGACAGAGCTATCCAGAAGGACCAAGAAGACCGGGCCTGGTTCCGAGTGGACTGGCGGGCACGCGGGCCCCATCACTCGGAACTGGGCCCCGAAGCGCAGCGCTCTCGGCGAGCAGGCGGGCGGTCAGGCCCCACTCCGCATCGGCGACCACGTGAGAAGCTGGCAGGGTCGGCGGGACTTTGGGCCCCACCTGCCACCGATGGGACGCGACAAGGCAGCAGGACGTGCGTAGCAGGCGGCTACGACAGCACGGCATTTATTGTATACCTGCCAGTACAGTAATCATGTAATAGGCTAGGAGTACCCCGTTTCTCTCTCCCCGTCGGGTCGAGCTCGCCCATGCTATATAAGGGCCAAGCCACCACGGGAAAGGGGGTCCGATTCCCATGTTCTCTTCCTCCCATCTCATTCCACCTCATTTTCATTCGCAATACACACACATAGAGCGAGAGCTCAGCAGGAGTAGGGCTATTACCCACCTCGGGGGCCCGAACCTGGGTACATGGCGTGTGTTCTTACTGTTCTTGGGAGCTCGAGGGCGGTTCGAGGCGCAGCAGTGCTACCCCCCGTCGAATCTCTAAATCTTCTCGTCTAGCGGCAGAAAAATACGCTGACAGCGGCGCGCCAGGTAGGGGGGTAGGTGTTGAATCCTCCTCTCCTCGAGTTCGTCCCAAAGATTGGTGGTCAGAAGTTCAGGAATCGA
>SPJY01020470.1:183344-197485 GCA_005191435.1 Raddia distichophylla
ATCGGTATCGATTTTGTAACACTATAAATAGGACCTTAGATTTCGATAGAAAAAAAACAATACTCAATACACAAAACACTTTCTCGAATCCGTTCGACATCGTCGAAAGGCTTCAACTCGCAGGTAGGGCTATCTCGATGGGATAATCGATTCTCTCCTTGTAACCCGTATGCATGGCTGTATCAATTTGATCTCATGTATACAAACCATGTTAGACTGTCTCGGGATTTACCGATCTTTAACATGTTTTCGCATATTGCACTGTCTCGATTTAATCGATCTGTAATGTGTGTTTATCCTGTAATACCGATTGTTAGATATGTCATATGCTTTTCCCGAATTTGATATATGCAACTGTCTCGTTCAATCGATCTTGTATATGCCATGTTTAGGGTTTTGCCTGTGCAAACGTTTACCGATCTGTATTGCATCTACCTTTATCAGTCTTTAGACTCTTAAATCGGTTTATTGGTTTATATCCAGACTTAGACTTGAATACTGTCTTGGCCTGACCAATCTGTTCAATCTGTTTCTTGGTTAAACCTGATAAATTGATATTAGGGTTTGTTGCTGATGTTATTATAAAAATACCAAAAATAAGTAAAAGAATTAGATTTGAATATTTATCTAAATTTATTTGCTCTATCTGGCAATAAGCCGATAGATCCTGTAATCGGCTAATGCACAAACCGATTACGGATAACCTGATCTGGCTATTTAAAAAGCCGATTAGGCTTGTATTACTGACGATTTTATCCTTATTGATTTACAGGTCAAATCAATTGGCACGCTTGGTTTGAGTTGCGACGCGATCTCTGAATCGACGCTTCTGCACGTGTGTTCGCAGAAACCCTTGTTTTTGCGTCAACATACTTTTTGGCACGCCTGGTGGGACTCAAAGCAATCGAATCCGACGCCTGCATCAGCTGCCTATTCTCCTCCCTCTCCCAGTCCCTCTCCTCCCTCTCCCGCTGCCTCTCCCTCTCCATCCGGGCCTCGAAGGCGCGTCGGCTCTCCTTTTGCGAGTGCGAAGCTCGCACCTCTGGCAAGTAATCCTCCGACCTGCAAAAAGCGGTGCTACTAATTACAAAATATCACCTGAGCTAACTTGTACATAAATAAGATAATATGATATCTCAGGTGGTCCTGTCCGAGCGCTAGCCTCCCATGGGCCTTCCCACCCATAGCCTGGTGTATGACTATTGGGTCAAGTGGTTCTCCTCTGGGTCCTTATCTTGCCCATGCTTCTCAGCATGAGCCTCTTTGTAGCGTGTCTGCATTGAAGTGAAGATGAATTAGATTATATTAATGTGTAAGAACCAGAAGTTGATGAACAAGTACGTACCTCTCACTGCGTAGCTACCTGGTCCATGGGCCCGAATGTGCCATCTTTGTTCTGGGAGTAGTGGCCTTTCGGAACACTGACAACCAAGACGGAAGCTAGCCGGTCGTGGCGCCCTGCATCATACAAGTAGTGTTGACATATTTGTGATCACGAAAGGTGAAGTTCAAAATAGTAAAAGGTACATTACCATCCTTTTCCTCAGCTGTGCGAACGACGACTTTCCTGTCGTAGTCTTCTCGTCATAGCTGCCCAATTTTTCTTGGCCTTCATGGACTTTTTCATGAACGCCTCGCTGACCCAGTGCTGCGACAGGGCCTCCCAGGCATCCGGGGCGTTCGATACCTGCGCGTACTCTTGAGCATGCAGGTACAGCTTGCGCGCATCGGACAGAGTAATCTTCTCGCCCTTCACAATCCTGACCAGACAAAACAAAAATAAATCAAATGTTAGTAAAAATTTGCATCGAAAACGTCAGATGCAATTAGTGAATACCAGTGAAAATCTTGCACAGCGGTGACCCGTGCATTGGATATCAGATCCTACACCTTCTGCTTTGCGTTCTTGTCCATGACAGAATCGATGTCAGCCTCCTAGCCCGGACGAGGGCGGTACCTAAGCTGAAAACAAATAAAACAAGAGTAAGCGACGGCGGTGCTGGTACAAATGAAAAACAGAAAAGTTATCACGCACCCAGAACTCCCGTCTTATCTGCTCGGCGGCGGTGCTATCACCGTGCGGTGCCACCTTGTAGTCATCCCAAGAATAAGCGGTTCTCACCGACCATACCAGGGTAGTACGGGCGGACGAGAATGCCTAGTGCGTTGCCTGGCTGGGTATCGTATTTATTGTGGTGGACATTGGAAAAGTTGCTATAAATCACAAAAGATAGCTAGTTAGTTAGTTAATTTAATTGACAGTGAATTAAAGAATTACAATAAAATCTTTGAAATTACCTATCGCCATCCGGCTCAATAACAATACGCTGATGAGCATGTCTCGCCGTCTTGGGCAAATTGTTGTGCCCCTTCTACCGCCCTGAGAGCTCCCAGCCTAGCTAGAGCCCTCTCCGGCCCCAGACTCCTGTGTCAGTGCCAGATCATCCAGATCTGACATACCCTCTTGTCCAGACTATGGAGTGCCCTCCTGGCCCCCCTCGAGATCACGGTCGTCGTCCTCGTCCTGCGAGGCGCTCCTCCTGAACTGTTGACGTGGCATACTGCATTTAAAAGTAAATGTTAGTCCACATATTATTAAAAATAAAAAAGAAATTAAAATAAAAATATTAACCATTATGAATACCACTGAATTAGAAGTATGTATCATCTACATCGAAAGGATCATCGATAAGCCCTTATTGTTGTGCTTGCGATGCTTGTTATGCTTGCTGATGAGGTGGATTTATTTCTTCATTTATATCGTTATCTATTGTGGCTACTAGGTTATCTAGTCCATTCCCAACATCAATCACGACATTCCCATTCAAACGTTACCCTTGTGTTGGTTGATGGTAATCATCGGACATCGGTGTAGCTAACCTTCCAGGTCTTCGAACTTTGTACACAACTCACCATGACCGAGGAGCTTCCTCGTGGCGTTTAGTACTACTTTTCATTGTTTTGCGACAAGGATAAGACAGATAGTACACTTGCTCCGTCTGGTTGGAAAGTATGAACGGATCATACCCTTGTAATCTTGACGTGTGATTAACCTCCACCAAACCTAACTCAGGTCGATGTCTAGCCCCTTTGAAAGGACCGAACCAAATGCAACGAAAGAGAACAACCGATAGTTCCTTACTTTATCCGAATACTAGTTCAATTATTTCCTCTATAATATTGTAGTACTCCGTACCATCTTCCCCGTAACACAGTACACAACTGTTGATTGATTTTAAATTAGGTTTTGTTCTTTCGTGAGATGCCGATCTGAAACGAAACCCATTGACATCATAAGTTCTGTGCACCTTTACGCTTGATCTGGGTCCATGCGATAAAATACGGAGATCGTTGTGTACACTCGACTGAGTCATGCACTGTTTTATACAAAAGAATAAAAGTTAAACACTGGTGTGTTACAAAGGTTATGAAGTTATGAAAAAAATTAAATAATCAAGCTTACATATTTTTAAAACCAAACTATGAAGTTAGGACGTTCAGGTCTACTACCCTCCTTCATCAATTGAGTTCTTTCCTCTGAGTTGGGGTCATTCAACCCTGTCCATTCTCTTTGTATAAACTGATTCTGCATGTCCCCCACTTCTTCCATATTGTCGAACACATATAAGAGTGCAACCAATCTTTCTTTTTGTGATAACTCTCGTCTTGTACTTCTTTCCACAGGATTGCCTTTCCCATGAAACAATTTTAGGTTAGATTAGGGTTCGTTGCAAACTGTGTTGTATCTTGATAATTGAATGTTGACATTGTGCTATCTGGCCAAATATTAGTTTGAAAAATTGGTTATCTCTTGCATGTAATACGTTTGCCCTGACCCCTTTAAGACGACACTCCACCGGATACATCCACCTGTACTGAACAGGACCTCCCAATCTAACTTCGGCAGGCAAATGAACCAATAAATAGATGCTCCATTGGGTTAAAAAACCTAGGGCCGTATATCTTTTCAAGTTTACACATAAGCATGACAATATCCTCTTCGAGGTTAACCATCTCAGACCGCTTTATCTCTTTAGCACACAGTTTTCTATAGAAAAATCTCAATTTCGAAAGGGCTCTCCATATGTCTTTGGGTACATACCCACGAAACACGACAGGCGTGAGATCACGTATGAAAATGTGATAGTCGTGACTTTTCATTCCGTGTATCTTCCCTTGAGCAATGTTGACACCACGACCAATATTAGCTGCGTGCCCGTCGGGGAACTTTAGCTGTCCCTCGAACCACTTGAGAACTTCTTTCCTCTGTACGACTGTTAGGCAATACGGAGTCTTGGGCTTTTTTGACATTCCTTCTATCATATTCATTGATGGTCGATTACATATTTCAGCGCAATCGAGACGTGCCTTAACATTATCCTTGGTCTTGTCGGGAATGTCAAAATTGCTCCCAAAGATTGCTTGTCCCATATTCATCTCTTGATGCATAACATCAAAATTGTGGGGTAATAGCAAATCGTTTGAATAAGGAACTAAGTATAAACTACACTTTTGTGTTTAATGGCCAACTTGGATTGCAAAGCTTTGATGGCAGCCATGGTCATCCGCCCATGTTTTTGTCCTTTGACAATGGTATTTTTTCGAAAAGCATTTCTCTGTTTCCTAAAAGGATAATCTGGCTTCAGAAAAGCACGGTGACAGTCAAACCAACATGCCTCCCCCCGTGTGTTAACTGGAACGTGCTTGTGTCATCTATACAAATAGGACATGCTGCTTGCTCCATCCTGAAAACATTCCGTAAGCCAGAAAATCATGAATAGACCACAAAAGGCAGCCTTCATGGAAAAGTTGGTATTGGTCTTCCTATCGTATGTTATTGCTCCATTCTCCCATAACCCCTTCAACTCTTCGACCAAAGGTCTCATGAAAAAATCCAGATTCTTTTTCAGATTCTATGAGTGATAGAAACATAAATTCCTCTTTCATTAAAAGTGATGGCGGAAGGTTTATAGGCATAGTGAACACAGGCCAACAGAAATACGATGCAGCAATCATATTGAAAGGGGTGAATCCATCGGTGGCAATTGCTAGACGCACATTTCTCGGATCAGCTGCAAAATCCGGATGTTTCTGATCGAAGTGCTTCCACGCTTCTCCATCTGACGGATGCACCATCAAGTCGCCCTTCGTCCTTTTACCCTCCTTATGCCACCTCATCTGTTACGCCGTCTCTTCGGTTATGAAACACTGCTCTAAACGTTTAGTCAGCGGGAAATAACGAAGCACTTTCCTCGCCACACTAGTCTGCCTCTTATTTCCTTGACCGTCCTCTATCTCGACATATCTGGACTCCCCACATTTATCACAAGACAGCTTAGCTGCATCATTTTTATAGTACAACATACAATGTTTTTGACAATAGTGTATCTTCTCATATGGCATTCTGAGACCACCTATCAGTTTCTTACACTCGTACCAATTAGGAGGTAACTTGTGACCTTGAGGAAGGACATCGGACTACAAGGATATGAGCTCGTCGAAACAGTTGATAGAGAAATTATATTTGCACTTAATTGCTAGCATACGGGCCACAACAGACAAGAGAACCACCGTTGTGCTATCGAGCAGAGGTTGTTTTGCAGACTCGAGAAGTTCCACGAACTCAGACAAAGCTGTGGGTGGCTCTGCATCGGGGAAATTATGACCGAAGTCATCCATCATATCATTCACCCGATCAATTTCATCGAAACCTTCACCGGTTGGGAGTGATGTTGGCGGTGGATCAGCCCACCGACTCTCTCCATGATAAACTCATCGACGGTACTCAGCTTTGTAGCCATGCGTATACAGGTCTATCTCCATCTGAGCGCGGGTTCTTTTCTTACAGTTCCCGCAATCAACACATGCACAAGTTACCCGGGTGTTTTCATTTCGCGCATCCCGGAAAGCACGATTCAGAAATATCTCAGTCTTGTCGTACCATTCATCTGAGTGGTGTCCATTCTGTTGCCATCTGTCGTACATCCAACTCCCGTCTTCTTCCATCTCTGATTTGCTAGCCATCGTTGCACGTGAGGGTTTTATATTAGGCTTTGGAAGGCTTCTAAACCCACCTACGAATTACCGTTCGATCACACGTCGCGTTGCGGTACCGAAGGTTCGAGACGAGATTTCGGCAGCATAACCCTACAGGTTCTCCTAGTGCAACGATGGCTTGGGAGCCTACAAAAGCTCAGAAGCACTTATTTTATGCACATGAGAACCTCGATTAGGGTTACACCGTCGAAAATCCCATCTCGAATCATCCGGTACCACAACGCGACGTGTGATCGAACGGTAATTCGTAGGCTGTCCACTGGGACGCCCATAAGAGGCTCCACTGGACAATTCGAAAAACACGTGTCACATCTTATATTACAACACAACGAATCACCGTCCGTGTTTCATACGAGAGGTGTTGAACGGGTGACGTACAGCTAGATAACATCCACTAAACTAATTCACGTACACTACCTAATCGCACGATAAATAATGCAAATCACCATCAACAGTCATAATGAATAAATTAATAACTGATAACAACAACCCTAAATTTTAAACTACATATCCTAATATTTTTTATTTTTCTATTTTATATTATTTAATTCATGTTAATCATGATTAAGAAGCAATTAGTCTCGACGGAATATTAGTAACCGTCAACACTACACTACCAATATTTAAAAAAAAGGCGGGAAAAATACATCGATGTAGGTGACGGAGGCAGCGGGACAGTGGCGCGGCATCGGTGCGGCCATGCGGCAGGGAGGCGACGGGGCGGCCGGGAGGCCCCGGCCGGCGGGGGGCGACAGGGCGGCTCCGCCGTGCGGCGGGACGGCGGCGCGGGGGGCGGTGCGTCGGGGCAGCGCGTCGAGGAGGCGGTGCGGGGGCAGCCCGAGCCCTACCGCGGTATCTAATGCGTGACAGTATCGACGGCCATGTGTTAGCCGTCGAGACTGTGCCCGTAACGGGCGAATCCAATGCATCTCTCTCGACGGCCCTACATAGGCCGTCGAGATAGCCCTTGTCCGAACTTAGTCTCGACAGCATAAGTAAGCCATCGACAATATGCCTGTAATGGGCGAATACAACGTAACTGTCTCGACGGCTATTTCTCAGCCGTCGACACTGCGCCTATCCACCAGTGTCGACGGTATTAGGGCCAACCGTCGATACTGTCGTCGGGGAGCTTCCAGTGACGGCCATTTAGAAAGCCGTCGATACTATCTTTGCCGAGGGAAACTGTTGACTACCGTCGATGTAGCTGCTCTGTCTCGACGGCTTAATAGGTAGCCGTCGAGAAAGCTATTAGTCTCGAGGGCAGCACCCCCCAAGGGCTTAATCGGTCAAACGACTCTATTTCAATTTTAAAAATTTTAAATAAAACATTTTAAATGATCAGACCACTCCATTCTGTTTCCTACATAAAATTACAGGTATAGAAAAAAAATCAAAATTTTTAAAGCTTAGCGTGCGGTGACTACTTTGTAAATGAAAGCTTTCCGGAGAATTTGAGGTAAATATTTACTATTTCATGCGTTTCCATGATCACTAAACATGCGTTTGAATTTAACTTATTTTTATTAATAAGGTTAAATTTATATACGGCTTAGTACACTAATCGATAACCTCATCCGATAAAAATTTAAACATTTAGCTTTTCAAAATTAAATTTTAAATTTTAAACATTATTTAAAAGCTAGGTCGACATATATTATTCGATTGTAACATAACAAAAACATAGAAACATACATTTCATCAACACGACATTCGCATCATTTAACTAGATATCATAAAAACCTCAAAGAATTTGAAATGAACTATAAATCACAAAAAAAAATTAAAAAAATAGGAATTAAAGTGTTTCCAAGAATAGTTGTGTCGACGGCCACAATTTAGCCGTCGACACTGTCTTTCTAGTGCACACTGTATCGATGGCTAACGTCTGGCCGTCGACACAACGTCGACACCGTCATCCTTTGACGCTTCCATGCGGCTACTTCCAGCTCTGTCGACGGCTGATTGAGGGGCCGTCGAGAGTGTCCCATATGTATCGACGGTTGGAAGTTGGCCGTCGAGACTAATTGATGTGTATCAACGGCTGGGTAGTGGCCGTCGAGACGGTAACTGGCAGTCGAATCTGCTGCCGATTCCTGTAGTGATTATAACCTGTAAGGTAATATTGTTGTGAACTTGATGTTATTGTTATTTTATATATGAACTTATAGGCGCTAGGCAATAGCTAGCTGGCTACTACCTAGTACCTGGCTTCCTGATCAATTGCAAACAAGATTTTAAGATTTTGCAAACAAACTAGCTAGCGAGCGCTCGCGAGCTGCTCGCGATCTTTACCGAGCCCGAGCCCGAGCCGGCTTTTCAGCTCGGTCATCTCGCAAAAATGAGCCGAGCGCCCGAGCCTGAACAAACCTGGCTCGCTCAATCTCGACTTGTTTCCACCCCTAATCGCGAGTCTATACTATAATTGTCTTGATCGTTACCTATTACACATAGTCTGTCCCTCTTTATACAGTAGAGGCTAGGTTTACGATTCTGACTCCAACTCTAACCTACGCTGTCTATTACAACTCATAGTCCTACTCACATGCTTTGATTCAATTGTTGCAACAACAACATTGGCACTGCTCTAATTCAAATTTTGCAACAATGATTTTTAAAATTTTTAGTACCTATTTGATAAAGTTGCACCCGCTATATTTTGATGGCGCGGGGCATACGTTTTAAACGTTGCAGTGTTTACTTTTTAATGTTGCAACATTTGGTTTAACATAATGCAATATTTATTTGTCACGCTGCAATATTTTTTATTTAACATACTGCAACATTTGATTTAACATGTTACAACTATTCAATTTAAAACACTGTAACGTTTTGTTTAACACGCTGCAACAATTATCCGGTTGATACAACATTCCGGTTCACATGGTGTCATAAAATATTGTAGTAGCAAATTGTTTTCATTTCACATCTTAAATAGTGCAACATTTCGGTTCACCATGCTACAACTTATCGATTTGGTGCAGCAGTTTGGTTGCTGTAACAATTTTTATCTTTTGGGGTATAACTTTTACTTTTAGTTGTGCAACATTTTGGTTTATATATTCTACACAACATTCGTTTTACCTCACTTCACCAACGTCCGATATTTTGGACATCCGATGCCTAGTCCAATCCATTTTCTTATGATTTGCAAAAGCATATGGATTTCACTTTCAAAAACACAAAACATATCTGCAGCAAGTTTCCATATATCTTTGTGTTACCTTCGCAAGAAGTACACTCCGGTGTAAGTGTAACCGGGCCTAATCACTGAAACAAAGAGAGAAAATTGTAAATCGGGTGTAGTTCAAATTATATGCATGTCACATATATATTTATGACGGGTGGGAAGATAGAGTATAATTGTACGACACTATATGGCCGTAGCCCGCAGGTTTAATTTTTGAGAAAATCATCCGATTGCACACTAAAAAAACGAAAATATTAAACGAGACACTGGTCCCAAATTTTCATCTCGTCTCGGCGTCGTGTTGCGTGCACAGCACCCCGAAAGTCACGTGGACCAGCAACTTTGGAAGCTCCTAGCTAGCTAGCTTTCTTTCTCGTCAGGCCATGTGCGTGTAACAATTTTTAATATTTAGGAGGAATTTATTTTTTGGGAGGAATTTATTTTATTAACGGTGCCTTCTACAGTATATTAATTTCAAGGCTAATAGCCCAACATCTAGAGGCTATACATGCCATGGATAAGTACTATAAGCTAATGTTTTATTTGATCGCTCTTAGCACTTAGCAACTAGCTAGCAAGTCAATCGGCACAGGTAATCGAAAATTGCTTGTCGAGCAATTTGTAAGCTGGACATATGTCCGAACCAGAGAAGTCGACGGCCATATAGTTTATATTACTCTTTGGCATATGTTATTTGCTTTCCTTCATATAAGTTTATATAAGCTAAATGTTTGAAAGTTATAATAAGTAGGAGAAAACAACCATATGACTTATCTATATTTATTTGCTTATAGCAAGTCAATCGGCACAGGTAATCGAAAATTGCATGTCGAGCAATTTGTAAGCTGGACATATGTCCGAAGCAGAGAAGTCGACGGCCATATAGTTTATATTACTCTTTGGCATATGTTATTTGCTTTCCTTCATATAAGTTTATATAAGCTAAATGTTTGAAAGTTATAATAAGTAGGAGAAAACAACCATATGACTTATCTATATTTATTTGCTTATCTCAGGTTGGTATTTTAATAAAATCATATAAAACAAGTCAAACAAAATACATTGAACTCTTCATGCTGTTTTGAAAAGCTCTCAAAGTTTAACTTATTTACAAATGAGAAGATCGACGATAAAATAAGCTAAAGAGAAGTTTAAACAGTGTTGGCGTCAACTTCTTTGGCTTGTCATACGACCAATTTATCCTTTGATTTGTTATAAACTGAATTTTAAAAGCTTTCTGAGGTAGTTTAAAAAGTACAACTTGTTTCATTTGACCTTTTTCAAAAACAGTCTTGCTCACCATTGTTCCTCGTTTAGCAAATTAAAAAGAAACAATCTGCTAGTTTTGAGCCATGTTGGAATTCAATATCCTTCCGTGGCGCGCAGGCTATTCTTTGATTTGGTGCTACATTTGAACACTATTGCTTGCATAAGCTACAGTTTAGCTAGCCTAGTTTTATTTAGTAAGTCGTACTATTACCCCTTAAAATGAGACAGAAATTTCTCCCTTTAATATGAAAAGATAAACTTTGCAATATTTTCAAGAATCAGCTTTTGAAAAAAAATCAATTTAGGGAAAAATGAAACATCTAATTTAAAACTAATATTTGGAAAATCCAAAATTCAAAAAATAAAAATTTTAAAATATTTGGATTCACAATATTTTAAATAAATCCATTGAAAAATTCAAATTGTAAAAATGGGTATGAATTTCAAAATATCTTTTAAAAATAAATTTACAAAAATAAAACTTGACAAAAAAAATTGAATTTTAACTTGCCTGAATTTTAAGAGAAATGATGGTGGCTACAATTATAAAAATTAAATTTTGAACTTTTTTTACAAAGATCAAAATTCGACTTCTTCAATATCAAAAGTATATTTTATTATAAAAAACTGTTTTTGCAAAAAAAAAAATGTGAAGCAAAAAAATTTTTAGATTGAGAAGGACAAAATTGATGTGGATGTCGTCTCACTAAAAAGATGCATGAATAGCAGTGATGTCAACACTTAAGGCTAACTTCAATAGTGATCCCTAAATTTGACCCCCTATAGCCTCATATACAGGCTTACTCTAAAAAAAATCTCTCCCTATATTTTTCTCATTTCAAACAGCATCCTCTATATACAGAATTGTATAGGGGAAGGAGATAGAATCCCTACCATGGTTATTAAGGCGTCGTTGAAACGTCGCTTCAACGACGCTTAGGCGTCAAGGCGGTTTTTGGCGGACGCCTTAGTCGACGCCTTATCGCCGGTGCGTATGGCGTCGCCTTATCGGCTGTGGCGTCGCCGTGGCGTATGAGGCGGGCGCCACAGACATGGGAGAAGAGATAATCCACGGTGAAAACCCTCGATCCAGAGCCCAAACCCCCCAAATAGTCGCGTACTTGGGAGAAGAGAGAGGCAGAGGTAGAGGCTCGACCAGTCACCGTGCACCATCGCTGGCCGCCATGCTCCACCGCCGCCACTGCCGATTTTCTCCTAGATCTGGAGCAAGGGGCGCTCCGCCGCCGGCTGGCATGCTCCGCCTCTGCTCCTCTGATCGGCCGCACGCCGCCTCCCGCCGCGGCTCTCCACCCCTTTGGCCGTCGCGGGAGCAGGGGAGATGGAGGTGGCGCCGGAGCAGGGGAGATGGCGGCCAGAGCAGGGGAGATGGAGGCGGAGCCGGAGCAGGGGACATGGCGGCCAGAGCAGGGGAGATGGAGGCGGCGCCGGAGCAGGGGAGATGGAGAGAGGCGGCGCGCTGGATGGGGTGAAGGGTTGAAGGCAGCTTGGTCTTTAGGGTTAAGGACAGTTGGGCCGGGCGATTGGGCTTTTAAGTTGGGCCTTTATAATTCCTAAATGAAAAATGCAGCACTAGATTTGAACTAGACCATAATAGTGATAATTTATTTGTTTTCATTCGACATATTTATGTGTCTATGGCGTCGCCTCGTCGCGCGCCTTAAGCGCTTAAAAGGTAAAAAGGTCTAGGCAACCGCCGCACGCCTTAAGCGTCGTAATAACCATGATCCCTACATATAAGGGAATGAAGAACAATTCTCTATTTTAGGGGATGTAATAGGGAATTGTAGTACCCCCATTTTCACACTTGGCTCAATGGAGATAAAGCTCTCGTGCTGTCCGAATGGCTGAAAACTAACATACGAGTAGCCCGCAGCCCGCAGGCATACCAAGTAGGTTAACTCTCAGCCCGGGCTATAACGACAAGAGCGGGCTATCTCAATTGAATCGAGGGTGAGCTCAGGTACCGGATATGTGCTTCAGTAACGGCTCCCAAGATCAGCTACCGTCACACACATATCCTCATTTGGATCGATAGCACAACACATAACAAATGGTCATAACTTAACAATACAAAAGGGTATGGACTGTTGTCCATACAAATAAGTTAAACATAGTTCAGAGTAGTTCGCAGCGGACTAGATAAATGTTTCACAAAAACAGCAGAAGATCATTGTTTAAAAGAACAAAAGGCCAGCGTGGTATGCCTCCCAACCTAAGGGCAACCGGCTGGAAGCTAGAACTCGGCACCGTGCCCACTAGCGTCGTCGTTCCCCGCTTGATAGTAGTATTCAAGCATGGCATCGCTATCACCTGCAACATTGATCCGCACATCGGTTGAGTACAGATGGTACAGATGGTACTTATAGCCTTGTTCATGCATAACAAATATCCAATGTAAGGCTAGCAACACAGTTTCAGCATAAAGAGCATTTGCAAGACGTAATCATAAATAGATTGTAAATGGCATTTGAAAAAAACATGTAAAGACTTGTGAACCAACAGTAGCATCATTAATCAACATCAATCCACGGGGCTCTATCCGCCCAAGATCTCTATCAGACCATAACATCCACGGGACTCTATCCGTCCCCGGTCTCTATCCGACCGATCACCACGAGCAACCCTGTGCTCGGAAACATAGCCCAGTCCATACCATAACCATTCCAGAACCCAAATGCTAACCGAAGTGTCTCAATTTAACGAGCTTTTATCCCTAACCGAAGGACGCGGCTGTTCGAACAGTTCATAACTCTGCAGAGGTGTACGACTTTACCCACACGACACAGCAAGCCATGCCGAAGCCTCCTAGATGCATGTGCCAGATCATTGGATCGTCCGGTAACTGTAGCCCACTGTTCCACGTGCCGTGTTGTGGTTCAATGGAGTTAACCATTGCTGTGGACGTTACTCAGGGCCCTCCGTTCGGCCGTCCTGAGCCCCCACGGGAGCTATCCATGGCTAAGAAGCGGCCCCTGGGAGGTCCCCACCAACAAAACACAAGCGAATAAACAACAATAGCCCCAATGATCACCAATGATGTAAGCACGCATATAAAATCGGCTAAGTGTCCCCATAAACATGTGTGGTCGTACGTATAGTAGCTCGAAATGATGGCACCATGTTCGGTCCTTAATCACCCGAACGGGGCTATATGACCGGGATCTTTCCTCCGTCATCTCCTATCACCCGTTCCGGCACAACTCCAATTACTCACATCCAAACATCATCAAGATATCATAATCAAGTATTGCTCTCAACCACGTGGACTCTAAGCAAGTCTAAGCATTCGTGACACAACCATAGATAAATAGTACCCACTTAGGCTATCAAGGAATGGATGTGTCAACCTATTAATAACTGACCACTAGTAGGACATAACTACTTCTACCCATCAAATATCATATAGAAACTAGCATGCAACGTTGATAGAACATCCTCAAAGTAATGCAAGTAAATAGAGTTCAACATGATTGAGTCAAATGAGGGGAGTAATAAGTGCCTTGTTGTTGGTCGTCGAATGGGAGAGCGGCTTGCTCAAGTCCGGGCTCCTCCGGAACGTCGTCTCCTATCGTTTCGGTAACAAGCACATCAAATAAAATCCAAA
>SPJY01020470.1:198222-220320 GCA_005191435.1 Raddia distichophylla
TCGTTGATTATATGGTGGAGAATAGTACAGAGGTGCCGAGATCGGACCTGGAGGCGCCGATCCCGAGCTTACAATGGTGACGGCTAAAGGCTAAGGCTACTTGTGGAGGAAGCTTCGGATGCCGATGTTGCTTGTGCTTGGACCGGGTAGAATCGGATCAGGGACCTCGAGTGTCGAGTTGGCCGCCCTTTTTATAGGCGCTGTGGGCCGCCCGAGGCTGATACGGCGGGCCCCGCGCCGGTCTTTGCTTTAGTGGCGAAGTTCTTGTCTCGTTCCAGGGTCCTGTCGGGTCTCGAGTCTGCAGGGAGAAGCTGGTCGGGTTAGTACTGGACACGTGTTTGTCTTAACATACCGGTATAGGGGAGAGAACTTCTTTAGGGAGAAAGCACTTTCCCTTTATCCCCAATGTAGCCTTGACTGGACCGAGCCAACTCCGCGCCACCCGTTGGGGGCGTCGCGTAGCGTAACAAACATCCGCTGCCTGCCAAAGATGGCAAACGACAAGACGGGCTGTCCGCGTGTCCTTTCCCGAGCTATAGGTTTCTCGGGAGATACAGTGCGTTCCCGGTCAAGGTCGGATAAAGTGTGGTGGGACACGGTATTTGTCGCCACGGGCAAGCGGATTGCCCGAGGGACCTTCTTTCGGATTAAGGATAGCCCGGAAGGCATGCGGTGCCGCCGTAAAACACTTTCGCTAGTACGGCCAGGAGCAGTCTCTCGGATTCTCGTGCGATGGGCCCGTACGGAATCGGTCCAAGGCCCGTCTCAGAATGGGCCGTTTACCAATCACCAACAACGTGTGGACGAGAAAATTAAGTTTTTGCCACTCGAAACGCTGTCGCTCACAAATTTGCCACTCTCGGCATGACACTCGCAAAAAAACCGTCGCAAACAATATTCAGTTGCATATTAGCCATTTCGGGCTATTTTCTCTCTATTTCCATTTTTCCGCGACTATTTCTCTGGTAAAATGACCAATTTGCCCCTAGGTCGGATTGCTTTTCACCGGAACCTTTCCATGGTCAAACAAAGTTAAAACCATCATAAAAATTGTTTCTTTTGTGTGCCTTGTGTGGCAATCTCCGTGCTCTGCTCTGCGTTTATAGCCTCTTTCCCCTTCCTTCCATTTGCTCGGCTTGGCTGGCCTCCCCCCTCTTCCAATCCTCCCGCATTCCGCGCCGGAGTTGGGGAGGGAGGGGGCAATCCCGCGCCAAATCGACCCGATTTCTTTTCCTCCGCCCCGAATCCGCGCATCGGGCGCTACCCGATCGATTTCCTGGGTAATTTGGCCTCTGTTCTTGGATCGATCTGCCGATTCGGCCCATTCTTGCGCGGGTAGAAGTGGCGAATTTTTTTCCCTTTTTATTTTTTGGCTGCCGTCGCTGCGATTCTGTTGGGTGCTGCTACCTTGGGGAGCCTGCGTTTTCGGCTGTGTAATTTGTTGGATTTCTAGCCTTTTCAGGAATTGTCACCACGGGCGGCATAAAATTCCAACCCTTTCAGTAACTTCAAGGGATTTCTAGCAATAGAAATTGTCTGCAAGTGAATGCGCTTCCAACACTTAATTGGACTGTGCATTTCGTGCTTCACTAGAACCGTGAATGTGCCCTTTGGACTAACTACAATGCTGCTTCTTGCAGGTGAATCTAGTACAGTGGGTCTTTAGGAAAGCCTTTTGAAATGGTCCGGCTCAAACAGCTGAAAAGCAATCCGACCCAAGGACAAATCGGTTATTTCACGAGAGAAATAGCCGCGGAAAAATAGAAATAGAGAGAAAATGGTCTGAAATGGCAAATATGCAACTAGAAATTGTTTGCAGTGGTTTTTTTGCGAGCGTCATGCTGAGAGCGGCAAATTTACGAGCGGTAACGTTTCAAGTGGCAAAAACTCAATTTTCTCCGTGTGGACATAGTACGTCAGCTATTCGATGAAATGCAGGCTGCACGTGAAATATTGAAATCAATCTAAAAAATTACTTATTCCAAAGAAAAAATTGGCCATTTATTTCAAACACATTAACTATTTTGAGTTTTTTTTATAGGTATTTACTATATGAATAATATTTTGAATTTGGTTTGATTTCAAATAGTTGTTTTTAATACCATGAATAGTCAAGTAAGGTCAAAGCCCACTACAAAGTTTTTTTTTGCGTTTTTGTTAAACCTTGTTTAAGATACCATAGGCACAAAATTGTATGCCTATATCAATGAAATATCTTTTAAATAGGAAAAGGTGAACTTGATCCTCAAAATATCAAAAAACAAATGGTCCTTTACCATTCAAAAGATGATTTTCACTGGTTGAAGGTGGCTTTGCCAGTGTATTACATGCATTTCAACCTAATATATATTTCATTAATCCAAACTGAATCTAATTTTTTTGTTCCTAACTATTTTACAAGTTCATAAAAAATTCCATCTTTTACCATGTTTTAACAGATTTTAATAAAAAAAATCAATAACATTTCTGTAGTCTGAAAATTTTATGAAATGCTAATAAATTGTGTAGTGTTTAAATGAATTCAACAAGATTAATTAATTGTAATAAAGTCAAATTAATCATAAGAAAGTCAAATTAGTAGTTTTAGCTTGGATTTCATGAAATATTTATATTTAAAATATATTCGACACTTTGGTCAAACCATCTTTGACCGATCAAAAATCATTGTTAGGTCGCTCAAGGAATCAGATGTGTTTGGTTTCGATATGTTGATAATTAAGTTAACCCGTTTTGAAATGATACGTGTAGATTTGCCTTTTTAAAAGTACTTACATTTGTAACTGTCGGTACACAAGGTACCGGGGGTACACAAGGTACCGCTCCAGAGGGGGTAGAAGACTGAGTCATCTAGAAGGACCGAGAGGACTGGATCTGGTTTCGAGTGGACTGGCGGGCACGCGTGCCCCATCGCTCGGAACTGGACCCCAAGGCATAGCGCTCTTGGCGGGCGGGGGCGACCAGGCCCCTGCGCCGGGAGATCGACCAAGACACACGGCGCCGGGCGAGCACCGCCCAGACCAGGACACGCGGCGTCGGGCGAGCACCGCCTCGACCAGGACAGATGGTTGATCGGCGGGCAGGCGGGCGTTTAGGCCCTGCGCCGTATTGGCGACCATGTAGGCAGCTGGCAGGGCTGGCGGGACTCCGGGCCCCACCTGCCACCGATAGGACGCGACGAGGAGCGGGACGTGCGTAGCAGGCGGCTACGACTACACAACATTTAATGTATACATGCCAGTACATCGATCGTGTAATGTGCCAGATGTACCCCGTTTCTCTCTCCCCCCGTGGCGGTTCGGGCTCACCCACATAATATAAGGGGACCAACCCACCGTGGCAAAGGGGGACTTCTCTCCTCCCATCTCATTCATCTCAATACACATAGAGCTAGAGCTCGAGCAGAAGTAGGGCTATTACCCACCTCGGGGCCCGAACCTGGGTATATCGCCTGTGTTCATATGGTTCTTTGGGATTCGAGGGCGGATCGAGGTACGACAACGCACACCCCACACCGAACCTCTAAATCTGTCTGTCCGGCAACAAAATCGCCGACAGTAACTTTATATTAAATATTAATAGTGTTTTTATAAGTAACTTACAACGAAAGTTTGTGAGCACATTTGTATTTTAGAGACCACATCAAAATGGCCTATATTTATGTCTAGAGATAGTACCTTAAATTGAATAATTGATTATTTTTTACGATGAAAAATGATATTACAAACATTCTAGGAGTCTGATTTTGTTGTTGTACAGTTTTGGAGGTATGAGATGGGTCGTACCTAGAATTTGCATCCATGGAGCGCACTACCGCAGATATCTCGAGGCAAACAAATTTTTACACTTGTAGTGTCTTGTGATGTTGCACGTGCCCTACTAAGTGGGAGTGATTGTTGAGTTTATCAATATTTGTTTTATCATTGAAAAAAATGTTTATTGCTTATTGAGTTTGTTAAGTTGTTTGGGTTTACTGCTAGTGGTAGTTAATTAATAAAGTAGTGTGGATGTGGCTTGTTTGCAAAGGTCGACATTGTCCTGCTTCCACAACAGTGAAGACGAGTGATAGCGTGGGTTTCATATTGTGGTTGTGTCGGGGATAAAATTATGGCCCATTGCCATGGCCCATTCCCTGACGGCCCAGTCAAACAGCCTGCCAGGGCCTAGCTCCCTGGAAGGTTTTATCTGGCCCATATGCACTCTGCCGGACAGCCTCTTGGCTGGCGTGGTGCGTATCGGCCAAGGAATTGTGTTTGAGTCTATCTCGCTTCACGAACAGGAGTCCTGCACGGCTACGTGAAGACCTGGACGTGGTTTCCCAGATTGGACTAGGAGTCGTGATCCCCAAGACTTGGGGTTTACCTTATCTACGGTGGGGCGTATTTGGCATGGTACGAATTCGTTATGATCGCGTAGTTAGCCCGGCCCGATTATCCCTCGGTAGGTCGGTTGCTCAACACTATATAAACAAGGCCCCTACGGCCAGTAGAGGGCACGAGTTTTATGCACCTGAGCATCGAACATCATCTTAGGCATCGAGTTTACGCACAAGATCATTGCATTGGAGCTTAGATCGCATATCTACTCTCTTGTACACCAGAATCTCGTCGAGACCTGCTCGTCCCGCCGAGTTCCACCTTGTAATTCTCTTTGATATAAAGAAAGGCTGGACGTAGGGCTATTATCTCTCCCGAGAGGTCCGAACCAGGATGAAAACCCTTGTCTTCCTGTTGATCGTTGATTGCTATTCGGCGTGTCTTCTATGTCCCCTTCTCAAGAACCTTTAATCGACTTGAGATCGATATCTCAACCGTCGACAAGACTCTTCCGGAACTCCGAGCGAAGCTCGACTTAATCACATGCTGAGCAGCCTTCAATTTTACTTCTGCTGACACCAATTCTCGACCTCGTTTAAGGCCCTAGAGACTAGGCCAAACTAGCGGCCTGCCATAGTGCCATGTATGCATAGTCTTGACAATCCTTTCTCAAAAGCTATGGAGAGTAGCAGCCGACGTTTGAGCATCTCCAATGCTATCCCTTTCCTCCCCTTATTTTTTCTCAAATCACTGTAGCAGTAGGTGGATAATAAAATATAAAAGAGAAAAATATAGTGGTACATATGATAATGATTAAAAAGTGGATGAATAGGGATAAGATAAGAAAAATATGGAGGTACCATTGGGAATGCCTTAGCTCGCCTCACGACTGGCTCCGACATCACTGCCGCCTTGCCTACTCTTTTCCGTCGAGAATAATTATTTCTCAACATGGTTGTTTCGACTATTTTTATGGTTGGTTAGTGACTAGTGAGAGTTACTTCTCTCAACGGATTTTATAGTTTTCTTTACGGCTTTGGCCGTGAAGATTTGTGTATTTTTCAAAAAAAATGTTAAAGTCCATTAGGACTTTGGCTCCATGATATTTTTTCTTATCGGCCTTGATAATCCTTTCAATCATGTGTTAGCCGAGCATGTGTGCCCTGAAATTTTTAGAATCTTCTAGTTATATCGGCTTTTTGGACAAGTATTCTGGCAGCTTCTGGAAACTTCATGTCCAAACTTTGTGTCAACATGGTGTTTGCCTTTAAATTCACTAGACAATTAGACATCATCAGCTCGCCCATGGGCCTAATGAAGTAATTAAATGGCCAGACCAAGTCGTCCTTTCAAAATCATCAGATGATGCCGTTCTCCGCATACCTTCCGAATTGGTTGTTCGAACACACCATTATACCAATCCAATTTAGCTTACGCGCACAACGTGACTTCCTCCGAATGAGCTCCAAGTCCCAGTGTTTCCCCTCTTCCAATTTCAGAACTCGATGTCACCCCATGCACCTTGTGGGTGGCCAAAGGCCTAAGGTGGCAGTCCCATGTTGCAAAATGAGATCTAACTCATAAGTTTATCTCATCCAAATCCAAAGTCAGGCTCTCACAGAAAGGTTCCTCCTCCTAGTAGTACCCAGACATAAGAAGACACCCTGACATCATAACTGGCACTGGGAGCACATGGGCTGTTCTAGGTATATAAGCCTCCAGTACAAGAAATGACAATGCAAGGATCAGTTAATTATTCTCCTCCGAGTGAGAAACAAAACATGGCCTTAAAGCCAGGTTGTACCAACACGGCAGCTGATACCAACCCCTTTAAAAAACATAAATTAGGTTACACAAAAACATAGTTTAGTAGTACCTCATAACAGTAAATACTCAGTGGTAGGCAGCACTGATGGTTGGTAGAGAAGCAAGACGGATTGCAGTAGCAAAAATGCAAAACCATAATTACACTTAACCCAGTTTATTGCTACTATTGCTTACCCGGGACAGGCTGGTGTGCATAGAGCTTAAAGCAGAGCTAGAATAGAAAAAATAAATTAAACCAGGAGAGTTCAGAAGGAATCCCAAAACTGCCAGCAGGGGGACACCAGCCAAGCATGTCCTACCATCAGAAAGTCCAGATTCATCCATGGATCCCATTGTAAGCCACAGATAGGATGATTAATCCCCAGAATACTGATCCTCTCGTTACCTGCAAGCTAACCAATGTCAGAGCACGGATGCATGATGATCCTAATCTCCACCTGGTTACAGAAGACAGCGATGTAATGCATCAATGATCATATATCTGCTCCCAATGACCGAAGGATTCTCATCTCCCACAAAGCGGTGCTCACCTTCTCCACTTTCTTCTCACTCAAGTCCAAACACCATTGCAACCACTCCATTTCTCACAGATGAAGTGGGCGCATTTCATCACCTCAGTCATGATCTCCATCCTTGTATTCTTATCAGCTGTAACTGCGTCAACCTCGCAGCGGCATTGCACTGAGAGTGTGGCGTCCACTGAAGTGAGAGCTGGCTTCTGGCTGCCATCTTCAAGCCACCACTCCCCTCTCAGAAGCATCGACACCACCGTCTACACTCACCTCTACTACAGCTCCCTCTCCATCGATGAGAGGGACTCAACCATCGCGCTGCCACCAACAGATGAGAGCTCCTTGCTTGCTACTTTCTCCAGCATTGTCAAGAACACCTCAAATCCAGCAGTCAAGAGTCTCAAGACCATCTTGTCCATTGGCACAGATGAATACAAGGTGGACGAGTCGATTGCCGCCTTCTCAAGGATGGCTGCGGACAAGAATCTTCGGCAAGTGTTCATCAGCTCATCGATAGAATTGGCTCGTGCCAACGGCTTCGATGGCCTGGACCTGGCGTGGGGCTTCCCAGCCACACAAGAGGACATGGCAAACCTAGGAGACCTGCTTGCAGATTGGAGGGCTAAAATCATGGAGGAAGCCAAGAACTCCTTGTCTGAGGCTCTGCTCCTGACAGCGACATTGTCCTTCTCAAGCCACCTGTTTGGCATGCCCGAAAGCAACCTGGACTACCCAATAGATGATATTTCTGCCAGCCTCGACTGGGCAAATCTTCTCACCTTTGGTTTCAAAAAGACCAGCAACATCACCTCAGCTGATGCACCTCTTTATGACAAGTCCTCGCACTTCTCGGTGAGTTACGGGGTCATCTCATGGTTGGATGCAGGGATACCTCCATGCAAACTTGTCATAGGGATTCCTCTCTTTGGAAGGTCTTGGTTCCTCAGAAACAAGGCCAAGAATGGGCTTGGTGCGCCAACTGCAGCTGCTGGAACCAAGCAGAGGAAGAGCAACCAGACAGGCATAATTGCATATTCGGAGATTGAAGAGCTCCTGAGGGTTGACAGCACTGTAGTAACTTATGACAACCAGTCAGTGGCAGAGTATTTCCACGCCGGTGATCTCTGGGTCAGCTTTGACAGTGTCCGGGTTGTCGAGGAGAAGGTAAAGTTTGCGGCAAGGTATCAATTGCTTGGGTACTTTCTCATGGCCATAAGCTTTGAAGATTCCAACTGCACAATATCCAAACAAGGTTAGGGACTACTGAATTCTTATGGCATTTAAAAATTAGTACAGTCTAAGCTAATCCTACAAACACTCAGAGAATGTGCAAATGCAGCATCTGAATCCTGGCATCAATACAATGATTCCTTAGATGCACAAGGTGGTCTTCAAACTATGAAAGCTGGAGCTACAAACGAGGATCAGAATTCATCTGCACCATCACCCCAAAGCTGGTATTCAAAAACCATCCACTGTTTCTCGTCTTTAATATTCCTAGCGTTTATTCTATTTCAGCATGAACTTCAGTAAACATACTAGAATTGTAAACACTGTTTCAGATGATAGGGCTCACCAGTGTATATATGGATAGATTATATTTGTATTTAGTTTTTTTATTTTTGTTAGCATATATTCGTTTATGTTCTTTTCTTGTACATTCAGCATTATTGTTGAGGTTTTACTGTCAACTTCTTTTATTTTATTCTTAATGGGTGGTTCAAGTTTACTCCATATCTAATCGTCGTTTTGACAACCACCACTCCCAAAAGATTTAATCGGCACTCATATAGAAAGAAATGAAAATGGAATGGACAAGATAATGGGTTCATAGATGCCGTATATGATAGGAAGGACAGGAGAAGGGGCTGGAATGAGGGTGTAGAGAGGTGGGAGAGGGCTGATTGGGGCCTTAAATAGAGCTACTATGTGTGGGTGACAGCTGGGGCCAGGTCCCACATGTAAATGAGAGATTATGGGTGTGAAACTAGGTGGGAAAAGGAGAGACGCTGCTGCTGTCCGAACGGCTCTGCCACTTGGCTTCACCCTGCGCTGGCGCGCGCCACCTGGTGTGGTTCGACGGCTTCTCTGCGCCGCGTGGGAAAGCTGTGGGATGCACCGCCCATTTCATCCAATGAGAGCAAAGTCGTCGGGTCTTTGTCCGGGACAGAAAGAATAAAGGAACTAAATGTGTCCGGGCTACTTCAGCAGCTGTTAATATGAGAGGTAGCCCTCCTAGCTCTACTCGGGCTTCTCCCCACTCGGTTGAATCTTCCCCGGGCTGGGTGCTGCCCGGTAAGGTTCAGTCGGGAGTGGTTGGCCGACTGCTCGCCGGCACTCGGGCCTGGTCTGGGAAGCTCGGCTTGGTTAATGGATCACTCGGGCTAGCTCGGTGGGGTGTTTTCCAGCTCGGGTAGCTAACGAACGTGCCCAGCAGGATATATAGTTGCCCGCCAAGCCCGGTCAATATCTACCTCACCATTCAGGTAGCTCGGTGACTGGTATTCTAATGATTTTAGTTTAAGGTCCTATGTTCCCACTGTATAACCCGATGGATGAATGCATATCGATGAAAAGTTTTAAAGAACCATAGCAAAACCAAATGAACACAACAATAGTATGCATGCTTAATTCGGAAATGACCGTCGGGCTGTTACAGGGTGAACCGTATCCTTCGATATTTAAAGAAAAGTCTTGGGAAAGGCATTTGGTTTAAAAAAATCATCACTTAAATGTTGAAGGATACTGTGATGCTGATTGGGCAAGCAGCCTGGCTGATAGAAGGTATACCTCTAGATATTGTGTTTTTGTGGGAGGTAACCTAGTATCATGGCGAAGTAAGAAGCAAAGCGTTGTGGCAAGGTCTACTGCAGAGGCAGAGTTCCGAGCTATGGCATTGGGCCTGAGTGAATTGATGTGGGTGAAGCGCCTACTATCGGAGCTACGGGTTGTGAGAGAAGGTCCGTTGGTGTTGTATTGCGATAATCAATCCACGATTAATATCGCCAATAATCCAGTACAGCATGATCGGACAAAGCATGTTGAGATTGACAGGTTCTTCATCAGGGAAAAATAGACAACGGGATGTTGAAGCTTAAGTTAGACAACGGGATGTGCGATCAGGTGAACAGTTAGCTGACTGTTTCACTAAAGGGTTAGGACCTGGTGAAGGGAATGTTATTTGTAACAAAATGGGTATGATTGATATATACAGCCCATCTTGAGGGGGAGTGTTGGTATGTAATCGGCGCATTAAGGCCCATCTTGTATGACCCGTATAAATAAAGAGAGGTGTGTACTCCCCCTCAAGATGTACTGCACAATTCCTAAATTTCTACAGACAGGATCACCGTGCTGATTGACAAAGTAGACAAATAAGGTAAAATACTTTATGATGCAGATGGAGATATGCACGAGAGGCCATTCGTGCCCAATAGATCTGAAGATCAGGATGGTAGAGCGATGAATGCTTGTTTACTAGGTCAATTTCCTATTGCTATTAAGCAACTTTCCATTATGTTAGAATTGACGTCGAATATACGAACAAATATGTTAGGCAACATATTTATTGAAAATGTCTATTAAGTGCTAACATTCTAACAATAGTATGATGATCCTAAACTACGGCATGAGAGGGAATAAATAAATAGTCTCCCCAAGCCAGCATAATGAGCCCAATTTATGGTAAAAAATTACCCCAAACATGAAAACGGTGATATAGATATATGTCGAAGTCTGGATCCAAAATATTAAAATAGAAATTTCTCATCGACATCTCGAGGGGCATCTTTTGAAACCAATTTTTCAGATATATTTTAACAAAAAAATATTACTATATGTAGGAGCTAAAATCTACGACCAAAAGAAATTTTACATGGTAAAAGAAAAGTATAATCACCATACAAAAGGGATTTCCTATCGAAAAAAGTAGAGAGAATGCTAATTATCAATTTTAACTCCAAGTTGAAAGTGCTAACTAGGGATGCTTGGTTTAACGGTTTAATTGGCTCATAAAGAAGAAAGAAAAAAAAGGCTCGTAAGTGCATCTACCCAGAACGCTTGGTTTAGTTGGCTGGCACAATTAATTAATTAAGTAAATCAATCCGATGTTCGATAACCAATATGCTCTATCCAGTAACAAATCTAATGTAAATCTAGCCCAACCACATCTACCAGGTTCATAATTACCAGGCTTGACATTGGCCCATTAGCTAAACCAAATTCAAAATAGCCATGCATGGCACGGTGTGTACGTATATATGCATGGATTAGCCGGAGATTAGAATTAGAAAAAAAAAACATAAACTCACGTCACGTTGCCTTGCTAGAGATTAGAATCCGAGGCAGCTAGCGGCTGCGGCGTCGGTAAGCTAGTTGCGAAGCTAGTTGGACCGGTGGGTCCAGACGTGGGCTGGCGACCGAGGAAACTGCGAGGATAGAAATATGTGGAGAATATTTCTCTGTGGGAGTGTGTTATTAGTGTATTAGTTGTACACCACTCATCCTCAAATGAAGGGTGAAGATGGGCTCTATGGTATAGGGCATCTCACCCTTAGGCTATAAATAGAGGGGAGGAGAGCATCTCCTCCTCATTCGCTTAGAGCTGTAAATTTCAGAAATTGAGGGTGAGTTGGGTGTGTAAGGGTGGCACCTAGAGTGCAGTGACTACATGGAGTGTGGTTTGTAATCCCCAACTTCTATGCAATGAAATCTCTCTTCTTCATGAACATCTTGTGTTGATTTGCTCCAAGTTCTTGATTTTGTTTTCCCTTTTTCGAGCTCTTATTTGGTGACGAGTCTTGGCGATTTCCTACTAGTTCTTGATGGTTTATGATGGCTTGAGGTTTCTAATATGATTTTCCACACTCTTTGCAAACATATGAGAGATAAGAGATCAAGTTCTTGACTTACTGCATATCTGTCCATAAACATTCATCCGCGCAATAGTCAGTTTTTGATTTTTGGACAAATCTAGAAAATATATTTTTGAATGATTCCACTTGAAGAAGTTCCGTGACTTATATATCTATCAACACAAAAATTTGCAAGTCATGGAGATTCTTGGTTATGATGCAGTGAGGTGAAAACCGAGCCCTAAATTTTCTGTACGAGATTTCTGGCAGGCTGTAGTGTTTTAATTTTCCTGATTTTTGTGCAAAGAGTCTAGAGGAGATTTTTTGTGGAGTGTTTCACGACTCATGGTTTAATTGGGAGAAAAAGTTTCACAATTGTTGGAGTAATAGAAAGCCACCATCTCTCTGCTCCTAGTGAGAACAAATTCTGAAGAATCTGCTTTTGCTTTTCTGAAAGTGGCTTTAGTGATTTGGCTTGATGTGTTTTATTAAAGCATGATTTGAATTGATTCTCTTTTTTTGTACACTTGACAATCAGGTTTGTAACTGAAAAATTCCCTCATATTTTCATGGGTCTTATACATGCACTCTTAGGGTATACATAGTTGTCACAGTGTTTATATTTTGGAAAAAGGTAAGTTTGAGGAGCACTGTACAAGGGAAAATTTCCAAGGCTCCTATTCAACCCCACCTCTAGTTGACGTAATGGTTTTATAGTATATCATTTATGCATGTATAGTGGACCGATCTTTTGGATCCTAGACCTTTTTCTAGAATCCAATGGTAGAAGTTCATGAAGTAAATAATCTATAAAAGGAGTTCTCCAATCTTCTAAATCAATTTCCCAAATTCTCGTCGTCATGACTGCAGAGGTTATTTTTTTCTCATTGGAGAGTGTGGGTAGAACCTTTCTTTCCTCGATGTGAATATCCATTGTTCTGTTTGAACCCAATGGCCAGGCATGCTAGCGGCTAAACTAGCCAAGACATCGACCTTCTCATTTTGACTTCTGACCACATGCTAAATATTTAAGTCAGCCAATATAGACATGAGTTCTTTTGCTTTCGAAAAATATGGCCTTAGTTCTTGTTCTTTACCATATAGGTCCCCAAGAGTTGGTTTATAATTAATTGAGAATCACCATATACAAATAATGTACTAATTTCCATATTTATGACTATTGCCAGCCCAATAATGAGGGCTTCATTTTCAGCGGAATTGTTTATATTGTTGATGTTAAAGTAAATGAATATTGGATTATTGCACAACTAGGAGCAATAAAAATAATGCCTGCCCCCGCTCCTGATTGACGACAAGCACCGTCGAAGTACATTTGTCGCGTTGAATTAATGACTGATGTGACAAACACCTCCTCGTCTGGCAAGTTAGCATCAATAGGGGAAATCATCAGAGATGGGATGTGCAGCTAAAAAATCAGCCAAGGCTTGTCCCTTTGTGGCACAAATAAAATATCAAATTGTGATAAGAACATCGCCCATTTAGCTAATCTTCCTAATAACATCATTTTATTTAAAATATATCTGAGAGAATCCGCTCTTGAAATAAGGTGTACAATATGTTCTAACAAATTGTGGCAAAACTTTTGCACGGCATATATCAATACTAGGCACAAAATCCTCATGTGCCATGCATGGCTAGTTACACTCAGTCCCCGGAAGGGTACAACTAAGATAATATAAAGCTATTTCTTTTCCATCATCATTATTTTGAAAGTGCGCCTAGTGATATAGGCATGGCCGCCGTATAAAGAATTATTGGTCGTCCTTTGACTAAAGCACCCAACACATGAGGATTTATCAAATATTTCTTTGTATCCAAGAATGCATTTTGGCAAGCTTGATCCCATAAAAAAGGGACACCCTTCTTCATAAGACGAGAGAAAGGTTTGTGTTGGTGAAAGTCAGCCGGCCCATGAGCAAGCGTGGCCCATTTAAACAAACGATCAAGGAGGTTCCCCCTACGCACTGCCCAAGCTCGCGGCCGAATTCCCATGACTCGACCTCGAACTTCCTAAGCCTGAGCTCGAGCTTCCAAAGCTCAAGGCACGCACCTTAGAGCGCACTCTACCTCATTGCCCGCAACGGGCACCGAACGGCTAAGGCCTTGAGTCAACTCAGCCTCAATACCATGACACGCCTACCACAGCCATCGACAGAAGATGCCCTTCCACTCAAGGGTCAGTCGTCTATGCTGGCTGACACCGAAAACATGTGGACATGTCGCAATGGAATGATGGAAGCTCACTATTACCTAGCGGACGATGCAAAGAACCCAGCAGACCAAAGGTAGGTTACTATTGACCAATAGGCACTCGCGTGCCCTTGTGAACTGATGGAGATCTGCTGAGAAATGGGTAGGCTACGCGAGCACAAAATCAAATTTTCTACCACAAATCACCCAAGGTCACATGCGAGTAGAAGATCACAGATCGTTACCCTTCAAAATCAACGGAAGCAGATGCGCGCGTAGAGGAAGTAGACGTGCACGTCCCAATCACCACCGAGTGCTCGCCTATGCTCGTGCTCGCCAGTGCTCGCAGGTGCTTGCCGAACAGCGCGTCCGCGTATGGCAGCTCCTCTAGCGGTATCCACACGTGCCGAGCAAGAACACCAAACGGGGTGTGGTAGCACCTTGCCGTGCGGCTAGGGTTTATGTGGAGTAGGAGGGGTGTGCGACAGCTAGGCATGGTGAAGGCCCAACTCCTACTGTGGACGCCCTGTTCTCCCCTTTTATAGGCACGCTAATGGGTCGAGGCCCACTAGCGTTCCATCTCATACGCGGAACGTATCCATGCAGTAACCCTTTAAACAGTTCTAACCCGTTAAGTGTGTGACCCGTTAGGTTTAGTGCAACTCGGCCGTGGATCCGAAAACCCGTTTCCGATCCACCGATCAACAGTGGCACTAGCCGTGCATATTGACCCCTGAATGCACAGAATCAATATTCAGTTGAACCTTGATACACTCACATACCGATCCCTTTGCCACGCAATGGCAGTCAAGCTTAAGGCGAGATGCGCGCCACCCTTGTTGATAGCTCGACCACTTCACTCGACAATGTAATGTATACAAACCATGACTAACTCCTTAGTCATATTAGCCATCCACACGAGGGGCCCGGATGTACCTCTCCTGTTATCGAGGAGGGGAAAACTCCATCTTGATCATCACACCCCTGGCTATGCATCATGGCATATCCAGTAGTCACCTTTATAACTACCCTGTTACGGTGTAGCGTTTGATAATACCAAAGCATACGAGTCAACATGTTGGGCTTCCATAACAATCTCAGGTCTAAGGACCATATAGGCTTACCACTCAAGACTATACGCTGATGGCACTATAAGAGATAACAATCTCACAGCGTCTCGGAGTGAGTCTGTCCAACTACCCAGGTTCTCCAACATATGTCCATACAATTGGTTTGATATCTCCATATATATGTTATGTGAAACATTACCATCAGCCAATACCTATGTTGATCAGATCATAACCGCTCCTCGTAATGATATGGATCATATCCTCACCCTTAACCTTGACCCCATGCTTCGTCTCCTTACCCCCATCCTTTTGAACCACCATCACATGTTTATTACTTTTCTTAATGCTCTCATCAGCTGTCTTTAGCATCCCATACAATTCAGCCATGATTTTCTCCATGCCATTCATATGAAAGTTCATGATGAATGGCATAAAGCTTGCAGAAAACGATTGGAGAATCTCGTCAGTAGCGAGCTCTTCGCTTAGAGGAAAACCAAGTTTCTCTAAATTCTCAATGTAACCAATCATCTTGATCACATCAGAACTCACGGGATTACCTTCTACCGGCTTGCATGCAAACAAAGCTTTCAAGATCGAGTATCTCTCAGCTCTTGCTTGGTTCTCAAACATGCTACGGAGGCCCTCGATCATATCGTAGATATCCGCTTACTCATATTGGTTCTGAAGCTCAGAATTCATAGTAGCAAGTACAAGACAGCTAACATCAAGTGATTCATTGCAGTGCTTGTCATAAGCCCCGCGGTCAGCAGTAGTAGCATCATCCCCGGGTTCTTCAGGATACGGATCCTCTAGAACAAACTCCTTTTTCTCTCTATACCAATCAATAAAATTTGTTACGGAGAGTTTTCCTCTGCCATAATGGATTGCAAGTTAAAACCATTGTTTGCAACAACAGGCGACATCTACAACATAAATGAATATGCAAAGTTTTAGTACTATGTCCATGTCAATCTTCTATTAAACAAATTTAATAAAGATACTCTCACTAAGATCACTTTCGCTCTAGTGATCTCCATGGGACAAGATCCACAGTCTCTGCTGTTCGGGTAATGACTTGTCATACCACTTTGCCAATCATATCGTATATGACTCTTGCTTGTTGAGGTGGCATCATACGCCTCGGCTCCCAACCCTGATTCTCCGAAGTCATAGAGATCCAACGCGCGAGGTCCCGTTGAGAAAACAACAACGCATGCGACCTCAATTTGTTGCCCCGATCTATTCGGCACGTGCGTATCCCCGATGGTGTTACCAGCCGATAGGGGATTTGTGTGGCTGACGAACTAATCTTTTTGATCATATGGTGCTATCAACTCATACCTCTACCTAGAATACCGATTGATCTAATCAACCCGTGAACGACCACCGCATATTATCATATGCGATCTAATGCAGATCCAATACTACACATGATCGGCTCTGATACCACTGCTGGAAACGGGTAGGCTACGCGAGCACAAAATCAAATTTTCTACCACGAATCACCCAAGATCAGATGTGAGTAGGGGATCACAGATCGTTACCCTTGACGTGCCAATTTAGCGGAAGAAGATGTGCGCGCGTAGAGGAAGTAGATGTACATGTCCCAATCACCACCGAGTGCTCGCCTGTGCTCGCCGGTTCTTGCCGAGTGCTCGCCGGCGCTCGTCGGGTGCTCATTGGTGCTCGTTGATGCTCGCCGAACAGTGCGTCTGGGTAAGGCAGCGGCACTAGCGGTATCCACACGTACCGAGCAGGAACACCACAAGGGGTGTGCTAGCACCTCGCCGTGTGGATACGGTTTCTTGGGAGCAGGAGGGGTCACGATGGCTAGGCATGGTGAAGGCTCAACTCCTGCTATGGCCGCCCTTGCTCTCACCTTTTATAGACACGCTAATGGGCCGAGGCCCACAAGGGTTCCATCTCATATGCGGATCATATCCACGCAGTAACCCTTTAAACAGTTCCAACCCGTTAAGTGTGTGACCCATTAGGTTTAGTGCACGTCGGCTGTGGATCCGGAAACCCGTTTTCGATCCACCAATCAACAGCGGCACCTAGCAGTACTTATTGAACCTCGAATGCACAAAATCAATATTCGGCTGAACCTTGATACACTCACATACCGATCCCTTTGCCATGCAATACTAGGCAAGCACAAGGCGAGATGCGCGACACCCTTGTTAATAGCTCGACCACTTCACTCGACAATGTAACTGATACAAACCATGACTAACTCCTTACTCATATTAGCATGGCCGTGCGCTTTTCCCTATCCATCCACACGAGGGGTCTAGAGGTATCTCTTCTGTTATCGAGGAGGGGCAAATTCCATCTTGATCATCACATCCCTAGGTATGTATCGTCGCATACCGAATAGTTACCTTTATAACTACCCTATCACGGTGTAGCGTTTGATGACACCAAAGCATATGAGTCGACATGCTGGGCATCCGTGACAATCTCAAGTCTGAGTACCATATAGGCATACCACTCGAGAATATGCGCTGATGGCACTATAAGAGATAACAATCTCACAGCGTCTCGGAGTGGGTCTGTCCGACTACCCATGTTCTCCAAGATGTGTCCATACTATTGGTTTGATATCTCCATATCTATGGTATGCGAAACATTACCATCAACCAATATGTATGCTAATCAAATCATAACCGCTCGTAATGATATGGATCAGTGATCCGTTTAGAATAATGTCAGTTAACAATGTGTTTTACAATCAAGTCGTACCCAATGGACAAAGTCATGACTTTTATTCAGGGTACCGATAAACAATGTTATCATAAGTACATGAACAAAGACGTTGTACAATCATCACTATGATTGATCTAGGGAATATCCCTTTCAAGATCTACAATGCACAAGCAAACTGCCTATAAAAGGGATGAAGGATGAAGGCAACAAGGTGGATCATCAGCTTCCAGTCCTAGACTCACCACAAGAGAACTCCAGTAGAACTAGCACACGAGCACTAGCCTAGGGGGTGATAGTTGAAAGAGAGAGTTCTTCCCCTCACGTAGCCACGAACACACATTTAGTGCCTAGAACACTTATTGTACTCGAGGCCGAGGTTCCCCAAGCCTGGTCTCCCCCCTTTGTACTCGATTTAAGTTCGGTAAGCAATGTAGGGCTATTATCAGGCAATTTAGTGTTATGACTCCCTGCGTCTACACAGGGAATCCATCACCATGATCTCTTACTAGGCCCAGACTATTACCTCGTGATGGACAATTATATGGTTATCATCGCTGGCATTCCGTAATTATTTAAAATAACGGAGTATTATAGGGTAGCATCATATGTTATTACAGTAAGATAGGTATTACCAAATATTAAGAACGAATAAAAAGAACATCAGAGCAGCAATAGCCTTCAGCGACGATATCCAAGCAATTGACCCGGACACCCGCAGCTAGTTCTGCACACCTAAGTTTGTGCCCTTCTGGTCCTGATCAGACTTGCAACCTGAACAATAAAATTATCCGCGATAGATATAATGAGTACGTGGCTACCTAACAAGCAATTCTTAACAAACGTATGCAATGGCAAAGATCGGGGAATTGGCTATTTTGCATAAAGACCTACTTACTAATCAAGTTTTAGTAGCCAGATCTCAACATATTGTCAACAATCGACAAAGGAAGGTGCATCACACCAGGCCAGACCCAGCCTACTTTAGTCAGGTTTAATTATTAAAAAGGTGGGACTACATGTGAAAACATCTCGCCCCGTCCATGGCCGTGGACACGACTATCATGATAGTTTTACCTTTGCAAAGTGTGTACAAATTTCCCCACAAGCCCCATGTAACATCCCTATTTTCAAAACCCTAAAAATCATGCCATCATTATTTCATGTAAAATAAAAAATTCTTCGAAATATTCTAGTTTGAAAATGTGCACGTTACGTTCTAAAAACTACATCCAACATTTTGAATTTTTAAAATAATGTGTGTAAAAATCAAAATCATATTTTGATAAGAATAAATAATTTGATTTTGAAATTTTTAATAAGTGTTGCCAAAACCAAAAGGATATGTTGGTAATTAATATTTTCATTTTATTTTGAATAAAAAGGTTATTAGTCCTAATTTCGAAAACCATAATTTGAATTTTCAAAGTAATTCTTTTCAAGGGACTACAAATATTTTTATAAATAAGACTTTGATTTTGGGATTTTATGAAAATATAAATAATTTAAATATAAACTTGAAAATGTTATTATTATTTTGGCAAAATTTGATTCAATCAATTTTTTTTAAACTTTTATACCAAAAAGTCACCGTACCCTCCCTATGCCACCGACCTCTCCCCCGAAACCCCCGCCTCACCCTTCCTCTCCCCTCTACCTCCCAGATGAGCCATGCTGCCAGTCGCCGGAAATCTACACTGCCCGAGCCGTGCGCCGCCGTGCACCCTATTCTATCTCGCTGACTCGTGGGCCCCATCTCTTCATCCTCTATGCCGAATTGGGACACTGCGGGTGTGCCGGCCCATTGCTCCGTGCGCGCGGCTGGCCCAGCCAGCCTGCTCCCTCTCCTCGACCAAGCCGGGCCGAGCCGCTCGTGGGCCGCCAGAGCCGAGCCGACCCAGGTTGGGCCAGCCTCTGTTTACTCCCGCGCACGCGTGTCCTTGTGCCGGTGCAGTAGGAACCGGCCCAGTAAATTTTTCTGATTTATTTTGATGGCAAAAGTTGTTATTTTTGTATCTGTAAAGATATAACTCCAAATTGAGTAAAATAAATTTATAAAAATTCATAAAAATGCAGGCTTTAATTTAAAAATGTCATTTGCACTATTTGCATGCATATTTTTGTATGTTACATTTATTGTGTGTTTTGTCTGTTTGCGCTAGATCCGAATACCGATGTCGTCGAAACCGAGGATTTATCCGAACACCTGGAAGACCACATTTACGGCAAGTCAATGTTAGCTTCTTCCCTAAAATATTTGTTTATCATATTGCCTCCTAGATTTATAAATGTTTACTAGAATTGTCAAGATGCATATTATGTTCAAATGTAAAAAATGCTAGTTGATTAGGATGATTAGTCAATGCCCATAAATTAAGTTATCAGCGTATAAACCTGATCCTTATCATCCCTAGGAATGTATAACTTGTTTATTGTCATTTCGTTGATTAGTTGATTTGTAGTCGCCACTGTTATTTCATGTGAAATGCAATGTTTGAAATGCGTGATTTAAAGATAGTTGATGCTGTCATGTTTGATAAGATGGGACTATTGGGGTACAATAGTTATTACTATAATGGGAAAATGATTTTTGTAAAATCCTGGTTTGGGTGAATGGTTGTATAGATTGGTGCAATATGCACGAGACGCGGGCCCAGTGTGGGAACCACCAAAATCATTTAGACCGAGTCCTTGAGGTAGACAAACGCGACCACGAGTGCTGGTATGGGCATGCCCTGGTTGAGGACTGTTGGCGATACTTACGCTCAAAGAAATTAATCCGCAAGCGGACGGATATCGCTTGTAGTTTTCGCCAGGAGTATTCCTACAGTTATCGAATCCACAGAGAACGAGGGTTTAATGTGACATCCTCTATTTTATCATATGTCACTTGTATTTTCAAAAACATTAAAATTAAATAAAGGGAATTGTTATATACGAAACCCTGTTTTAATTAATTTAAACTAAGGATTAAGCAAAAACCCTAGAAGACCTTTTTGAAAAAATCTGGAAAAATATCCAAAAATCCTAAATGCCATGAATTAGCCACCATCCGAATTTCAAGTCCAAAGCCCAAGGCTAACCTGTGTTTGCGCAGTGTGACGCCGTTCTGTCGGGAGCTCGTCGGCCCAATGAATTGTTGAGCGAACGTGCTAGACCCAAGCCCAAACATGGTGGAGACATATTTGAGGCCGAAACCTGCCTAGATCCAGAATCCCAAACCCAATTTCGTTTATTTGCAAAATAACCAAAAATAGGTGAGTTCTAAACCTATTAGGAGTAGAATTGGAGCCCAATTCAACTTCTACCTTTTGAGGCCTGCCCTTGGTCGACCAGAGCACTATATAAAACCCCCAAGACCCCTATCCCAACACCCCATCACGAAATCCCTCAAGTCCCAAACCCTAGCCGTCAAAAATCCTCCCCAACGAAACCCTTTTCTACAGATCCCTCTCTGTGCCTTGACCAAACTCAAGATTAGATGATGCCATGTTGTAGATATCGTCGAGACGGTCCAGATGGGTACCTGGATCATCAAAAAGGTGGATAATTGCACCCGGAATCGCTCACCGGAGTTGGCCGTCGCCACCGCGCCGCCTCGCCGCCGGCGACCTTGCCTAGCGCGCCCCGCCGCCGGAAATCCCGCGCCCCCTCCCAGCGCGTGCCACCTGTCCCCACCCGCCGCCAGCCTCGCGCCCGCCCGCGCGCGTGCGCCTGCGTGCTGCCTCCGCCGCCGCGTGTCGCCGCCACGTTGGCTGCCGCCGTCGCCCAACCAGACGCCGCCACGCGTCGCCCCTGCGCCATCTCCCGCCCGCAGCCGCCGCGTGTCCCGCCCCGCGCTGCCGCATGCGCTGGACCGCGCTAGTTCCGTCGGTTCGGTCGGTTTTCTGGTTTTAACCGGTTTTATTATTTCAGCCCTTTTCTGATTTCCTAAAACTTCCAGGAATTGTTCCGGGAGCATCCGAACTCCAAATTAGGTGATTCCAGAGCCATTATTTTCCATAAATAGCCTAGAATTTTATATATTTTATGGAGCTATATGTTCTGTTGATTGTTTTGCTGTTTCTTGCATATATGCATATACGTATAGATGTCGATGTCCGCGTTGTTCGGGAGGATTGCAGGAGCCGATCGGAGGAGGACATTATACGAAGTTATACGAGTTCCATGTGTCTCAGCTTCGGAAGTGTCTGAAGGTGCCAGAGGAGCAGATGCCAGTTGAAGCTATGGATTTGCAAGAGGATCTGTCCTATAAAGAGAGGTCGGTCAAGATTTTGGAGGTGTCAGAAAGGTGTACCCGTAGTCGGTCCATCAAGTTTTGCAAAGTCCAGTGGTCCAACCATTCAGAGGCAGAGGCGACTTGGGAAAAGAGGAAGATTTGCAGGCTGAGTTTCCAGAGTTGTTCGAGCAGGATTTCTCTGAATCTCGGGGTCGAGATTCTCCGTAAGGGGGGGAGGTTTGTGACATCCTCTATTTTGTCGTATGTCACTTGTATTTTCGAAAACCCAAAAGTAAATTAAAAGGGAATTGTTATATACGAAACCCTGTTTTAAATTAATTTAAAATAAGGTTTAAGCAAAAACCCTAGAAGACCTTTTTGAAAAAT